>BOPN01001840.1:20000-22500 GCA_017312705.2 Penaeus japonicus
TCCCAATATAATGTTTGTATTATTATGATCATTATATCACCATCGTTATTGATTGCTATTATTGTTGTCATTATTATCATTACTAATATCATCATTTTATATTACTATCATTACCATTGCGATTATCAGCACTATCCTCAACATAATCATAATCATTATCTTCACTATTAGTGTTAGTAGTAGCAGAAGTATTATCATTATTAGCATCATCATCATTATCATTATCATTATCATTATCGTCATTATTAGCATCATAAGTATCGTATTTGTTACTGTTATCATTACCATTAAGGTTGTTATCATTATCATCATCATCTTCATTATCATTATTATAGACGTGGTTATTACTATCATCATTATTATTATCATTATTGCTATCATTATTGCTATTATTATCATTATATTTGTCATTACTTTCATCACATCATCATTCTGTCCTTATCATTTTGTTCACTATTACTGTTATTTCGCTAATAAGAGAGACAGAGAGAGCGAAAGTTTTTGACTTTTGACTTTGACAAGTTTATCAAGACAAAGGTTTTCTCACATCTCAGAAGGATGAGGAAACAAATGTTATTCTGACCCCATCTTAGTCCTTCTTTTTTATCACATATCTATTACAAACACATACAGCTATAATAACTGACATACGGAGTTAAGTGTCTACATTTCAGGAGAACGAAAGAACACGAAAAAAATCACCCCTCACATACATGAATATGTGACGTGCGGATATGTTAGTAAAATTCAATTATGCTCTTGAAGGAATTATGTATCACATTCACGTAATACAATCATAGAGAAAGAGAGAGAGGGGGAGGTGGGGGCTGGGGGTCAGGCAGGGACATACAAACAAAATAAAAAACAACAACAACAGAGATTGGGGTGGGGATGTAGGGCAGATTCCGAACCAGGAAAGGATAGGCAAGGAAGGGCGCGCGGGAGACCAGCCAATCACAACCGCATCGCCGAAGGAGAATCGGATCCTTTTCCCTGCAATCCGAGCCTCCAATAGGCCAGCGCGACGGACGGCCGGCGCATCGGCTGCCATGTAACGGTTCGAGGGGCGTAAAAACAAGGCTAAATGTTCGAAATGTAAGAAGGAGGATAAGGATAGATGTTTGATGGCTGGCAGTGTCCCGGTTCTTTTGTTTTGGGATGGACAGGTTGTGGGGGCGAGAGAGAGAGAGAGAGAGGGAGGAGAGAAAGAGTGATAGAGAGAAAGAGAAGGATAGAGAGAGGGAGAGAGAGAGAGAGAGAAAGAGAGAGAGAGAGAGACACATAGAGGTAGAGAGACAGAGAGAGACAGACAGAGAGTGAGTGAGAAAAAGGGGGGTGGGGGAGATACAGACAGAGACAGAGACACACAGAAAGAGAGAGAGAAAGAGAACGAGAGAGAAAATCTTGATTTATATGACTTGTTCTCTTGGCCGATTTATGAGACGGGACAGAAAAACATTAACCATTTGAGAAGGATTTCATTATATCATGCTTCTGAATGGTAATGGAGATATTGTGAGCCTGAAGGCCTGTACCGATAAACTAACACCGTGTTCAGAGCCATTCGTTGCTTACATGTGTTCCTTACTTTATCTTGTTAGCTATTAGCTTTTATCTTTTGTTTTGTATACCTTCGCCCCCTTCTCTTTCTGCCTTTCTTATCATTATCTTCTCTCTCTCTCTCTCTCCCTACCCTCCTTACCTCTCTCTCTATCTACCTATTTATCTATCTATCTATCTATTTTATCTATCAATCTATCTATATATCTAACTTTATCTATCCATATGTCTGTATGTCTCACTTACTCAATCGTATTTTTTTTATTCTTCGCCCACACTTCTCGACGAGGTAGCATTGCCAAGTCACTGGGTAGGAAGTATTCTATCTATAGCATTTTTTTTCTTTCTTTTTTGCTTTACCTTCATATCAATTGCCCTGACAGCATACGCCTAAGGTCATTTAGCCAGACAAAGTGTCCCTTTATATTTGGATGTATTTAAGAACCATAAGGAATTAGGGACGCAAGTTGTTTTGCATTTGGTCTTGTTTTCAAAACGTTTGTGCATCCTTCGGAAGGTATTTATATTCCGATCCCGAATATAAACAAGTGGCTGTAACATGTGCTTGTAAAAGAGAGTTGTCGTTTATCCTTTACGTGTCGTGAAAGACAATGTAATTTATTCTCTCCTTATGGCGATGATCTTCACTGTGTTCTTATATATATTTTTTTATATCTGGGGAGAGACATCAATCCCTTCCTTGAAGACCGCCAAACACTATTTGACCTCGTGTTACAATCATATGTTCGCAAAGATTGTTATTGATTCCACCTTTTAGACATAAACATCTGTTTCTTTGACTCTCAGCCATCCACCTCCTTTGCTGTGATGTCTCCGGTTCGAACCTCCGCGAGTGTGTCGTAGCTCAGCCCGAAGCGCTCTGTAGCAACAAGGCCACCTCTGACGCATGTGTTATAACCAACATGGACACGAGAGCAAC
>BOPN01001840.1:40000-45000 GCA_017312705.2 Penaeus japonicus
AGGCTAAATAAAGAAAGACAGGATCTGAAATTCATGCTCCTTGCAGGGATTTCGCTGAAGGAAGAGAGAGGCCTAATGAACGCTTCTAACCAACTCTTGACTGCTGTAACAGCTGATTAAAGATTCTGGTCTCTTGGGAGGAGTTTTATTTTTGTTTTTATTATTTTAATATGTTTGTCATCATTATTATTGAGATTATGATAATCAGTGCTATCACTACTGTATTGTCATTGTAAATATATTAAAAAAAATAGTTGCGGTAAAATCATTAAAAGTACCAACTTCAACGTCATAATCAGCATCTTTATTTTCACACACTTTAACATATAGTCATGCGCTCATCATTCCTCCTCATCAACACATACCGATGCATGCCAATTTCACCCAATTTCTCTCTCAATGAGTACGACCACCGCGTTCTATCTGCCGGTCGCCATCTCAGATATGAAGCCATCACATGCGTTCATTTTTCTCGAAGAATCTATCAGGCGTGTTGCTCGATTGCATTTTGTGTCCTTGCAGCGGAGGTTAGACACGCAATTCAACCGTCATTTTTTTTTCTTTTGTTTTTGGAATATAACAAAAATGTTGACTGTCAGTCCGGCCTTCAAGATGACTCGATGCGGCTGACTCGGCGCTGGTTCTCTTAACACTGGAATAAACAGCCTATTTTTTATTTCGATTTTCCTATTTTTCCTTTTTTTTCTTCTTCTTATGTTTGAGGTTGGGATTTGTTTGTTTTCTCACTTCTTGATTTGTTTGTTTATTGTGTTTAATAAATGTGTACATGTCTGTTGTTCTGCGTTTATTTGTGTTTGTTGTGTATTCGTTCAAATTTCTGTTTTAAAGGAATATGAGTTGGTATATCTGTACCTGTTAGTGTTTGTTTGTTAGTGCAGTGTTTGAGTTTTGAGTTTTTCCTTGCTTGTAAACATGCATGTGTTTGCACAAGCAAAGCTCGTTCTTGCACATGAACGTCTACTTGCAATTAAGAAAGTAAGCGCGTGCAGGTCTGTGCTTGTATGTATGTATGTATGTTTTAACGCTTGCTTGCTTAAATGCCCAAAGTCAGTCTGTAGATATAAACCTCGTTCATGTATTTGAGTGTTTCCTTCAATTTAATGTTGTATGTATGTGTATGACTGTACACGTAAACCTTGCGTGTGTGTTGTTTGAGCGCTTGCTTGATTGCACATGTGTAGTTAGGTGTATATGTGTTTGTATTTATCCTACAGGTGCCCAAGGCAAAGCTGCAAGCACCCCGAACCGCATTCCTACATGACTTTCATTGCTTGAAATAAATTATCTCCCGCTGCGTTGGTAGGGATTGGTATCACGGCCACCCAGGTGATTAGGTAACCTCAGATTGGGGATCAAGAGGATCAGTCAGAGGGCTAAATCGAGAGGGAATTTAGGATTCGAAGATCAGTAGAAGCAAATATTGGAAAATTTTGACTCTTAGGAAGATTGGTAAAGAGAAAGATTGGGAAGTGTGAGCGGGACAAATTAACATCCACTGTTGGACAGCGTTGTCTTTTACAGGGCTCTTATTCACAGCTGGATCCTGTCTCGCTGTGAAGACTTTGGGCCAAATAAATCAAGCAATCTGTCAGCTGGTGAGATACATGTCCATTGACGTGTACTTTTCTCAGTGGCATTCTGTTGTTACAAATATTGGGTTTTAAGTAAATCTAAACTCATGTAAATAATTCCGCTGTGGTAAAGCTTTTGCATTCCAGTTTTATGGGTAAGTTTATTAAGCCTTTTGACCACTGGAACCCCATCTCTCCTTCCTTTTTTTCAGGTGAATTTCGGATTCAGGGAAACATGCTGCGCCATCGTCTCCATCATCAAACTCGAGCACTAAATAAGAGACTCACATGTAGAGTGCACAAATCACCGCCAAAAATGCTTATCACTGAACAGAATGGCCTTTGCCGCATCCTAATTCCTTCTTGAAAATCCACTTTCTGTCCCAGTCCGCCGCTTCGGGTTCGCTTCTTGCGCCGCGATTTTTGGCTTTATGATCCCTTCCATCCGACAGTACAATCAGTTCCACAAACCTCTAATGACTCGAAAGCTTTTTCTCACTTCAACTATCTATAATTTTATTATATTTCGAACTGGAAGTTTGCCCTTCTCAACATGAAGAAATATAAAACTGAAACTTACCAGTCGAGCGAAATATTTGTATCCTTTTACGAGTACGGGAAATGTGTTTATCTTTACGGTCCCTAAGCAGACTGGGGTGGCCATTCCACGCATTCCGTTTTGCTTCTTGTTGGCGTCAAACCCTAGCTGCTTGGTAGCGGGCGAGACATTCGGATAAAGACAAAATGGAAATATTCTGTTTTTCCTTTTCTTTTTCGAATGGGAATGGGCGGTGATTGTGGACATTTTTTTCTTAAGTTAGGAGGACTTCCGTGTTTTTTATACATGTTTTTTATAGCGTTGTGGCTTGTCTCGCCTTCTGTGTCAATAATGATATATTGGAATATTCAAACCCAACGTGTGCCCATGATAGGATCTGCCAATGCGTGTCCTTTATTTAAAGTTTAGCGACCCTGTGTATACTGGGTAGTCGAGTGTTTGTGTGTGCGTGTGTGTGTGTGTGTGCGTGTGTGTGTGTGTGTGTGTGCGTGTATGTGTGTTTGTGGGTACTCTTAAGTAGAGAAACTATTAGCGTCATTATCTATCTAAAGCAAACACCCCCCCCCCCCCCGCTGAGTCGCCCTTACCGATACAACTCGAGCACAAGATTTATTGCTAATGTCTTAAACCAGCAAATACCTGGACTTGTTCCGTGCGGTTGATCCCCCCTCCCCCTCCCCCTCCCCCTTCTCCCCCTCCCCTTCCCCTCCCTACTAACAAGCTCCGGATACGTGAGTCTTGCGGTAAGACTGTTCACTGGCTCTCTTCCTCTCTTTTATTATCGTGCCTCGAGTAACCATGTCGATTGTCATTCGCGATTGGTTTATATGAGCCAATATATCAGGGCTTTTTTTGCGGTGATGGAGATGACCTAAGAGAGATGATGGGGGTGGGGTGGGGGGCGTGGAGGGGGCAGGGAGGAGCGGGGGGAAGATAGGGAGAGACTAGGGGAGAGGGGAGTGGGGGAGACGGAGTGAAGGGGAAAAACGGGAAAGGAGAGGGAATACGGGGGGAGGGGGGAGCGGAGAAGGGAGGGAGAGCGCGAGAGAGGAGGAAGTACAGGGAGGGGGGAGGGGGGAGAGTGTAGGGGGGGGGTGGAGGGGGTGCTATTGACGCGTTTTACTCTCAATTTTTAAAGTTCCGCCACATATTCCCTCGGTAATTCCGTGCGAAACAGATTCACTCTTTCTTTCGCGTGGATGTTGTGGTTGTGTTGTTTGGTTGCTGGCGCTGTTTCACTGCCGCTATCCTCGCCTGGTCTGCTTGCTGGCGCCTGCTTTTCCGCTGTATGCGTATATATATACATATATATGCATTTCTCTCTCTCTCTGTATATGTATTTGTATATGTGTGTGCATATATATATATATATATATATATATATACATATATGTATATATATATATATATATATATATATATATATATATATATACATATATATGTATATATATATATACATATATATATATATATATATATATATATATATGTATATATATATATATATATATATATATACATATATGTATGTATATATATATGTATATATATATATATATATATATATATATATATATATATATATATATGTATATATATGCACACATATGCGTGCGTGTGTGTGTGTGTGTGTACACACACACACACACACACACTCACACATTTTTATGCGTGTGTATATATATACGTATGTGTATGTGTATATATATATAGATAGATAGATAGATAGATAGATAGATAGAGAGAGAGAGAGAGAGAGAGAGAGAGAGAGAGAGAGAGAGAGAATTATCACCATGCTTCCTAGGAAACAACAATACAAAACACAATATCAAGAAATAACGAGTGAAGAGGGGAAACACGCAGGAAAAAGAGGAAAGTTCACACGAACAGAAAGAGAAAGTAAGAAAGAGACGGCGAGGGAGAGAAAAAGAGAGAAAGAGAGAGAGAGGGAGAGAGAGCGAGAGAGAGAGAGAGAGTGAGCGAGAGAGAGAGTGGGAGAGTGAGCGAGAGAGAGAAAGAGAAAGAAAGAGAGGGAGAGGGAAAGAAAGAGAGAGAGAGGGAGAAAAAGAGAGAGGGAGAGTGAGCGAGAGAGAGAGAGGGAGAGTGGGACTTCCCTCCGCATTATCCCTCGGTCCCTCGTCATTTATAATCGCCCGCTCGACCGATCCTTGGACAATGTCGAGAGCGCCTCAAGGTCAGCCATGACACAGGGCGGTGGAGGGTGAGAGGAAATGGGGGAGGGGAGGGGGAGGGAGGGGGAGAGGAGTCGAAGGAGGGAGGAGACAGGGGGAAAGGGAAGGGGGAGGAGGGGTAGAGGAGGGGGACACCATCGACTGCGAAACACGTGGTGCATGAATGCCATAAATCATTGGCGTATGTTTTTGTTTTATGTTTCAAATTGTGTTTTTCTTGAAAATATCTCAAATGTATTTTTTTTCTTATAGTTGGTATTCCTATTAAAGGATTATTTTGAGCTGCTGTGAGTTTTCTTGTGCTCCTGATTACAAACCCATGATCAATGGCAGCCATTCACATGGTGTGCTTGGATGTCTTTGCCTCTCTTTCTCATACACCACAAAACATCGCTGCCTCCCTCCCTCTTCCCTTCCTTTTCCCTCCCTCCCCTCCTCCTTCCCTGCCTCTTCCCTCCCTCATTCCTTTCTTTTCCCTCCCTCCCCTCCTTCTTCCCTGCCTCTTCCCTTAGTCTTCCCTTCCTTTTCCCTCCCTCTTCCCTCCTTCTACGCTCCCTCTTCCCTTTCTCTTCCCTTCCTCTGTCTCCCTCCCCTCCCCCTTCCCTCCCTCTCCCTCCCTCGTCCCTTCTTCTGCCTCCCTCCCCTCCCCCTTCC
>BOPN01001840.1:65000-67500 GCA_017312705.2 Penaeus japonicus
AGAGTCACTATTGCTCATTTCTTTGCAAGAAGTTGACTCGGGAAGATTTTTTCCTTTTTCCGCTTTTTTTCTCATTAACTTCGAGCAACTTGCACTAAATCCTCTAATTGGCACGAGTCTGCCCCGGACGGCAGCGTTTAATTAATGATTTCTTGTAATTAGACTCGCCGATCTGTCTTTTGTCGTCCTGCGAGAATATATTGTGCATGAGCCTGGTAGGGGTATGTTAGGACTCCCCCCCTCTCTCTCTCTCTCTCCATCTTTCTCCTTCCTTTCCGTTCCTCCTCCCCCCCTCCTTCCCTCTCTTCTTCTCTCTTTTCTTCCCTTCTCCTTCTGTCCCTTCTTCCCTCACTCCCTCTCTTCCTCTCTCCTTCCCTCTCTCCTCTCTTTCTTCCTCTCCCTCTCTCCTTTCTTCCCTCTTCCCTCTCTCCCTCTCTCCTTCCCTTCCTCTTCCCTCTCTCCCTCTCTCTTTCTGTCCCTCCTCCCTCTCTCCTTCCCTCCCTCCCCCCTCTCTCCCTCCCTCCTCCCTCTCTTTCCTTCCTTCCACCCTCTCTCCTTCCCTTCCTCTTCCCTCTCTCCTTCCCTTCCTCTTCCCTCTCTCCGTCTCTCTTTCCCTCCCTCATCTCTCTCTTTCCATATCCCTCCTTATTTCCTTCCCTCCCTCCTCCCTCTATCCTTCTCTCCTTCCGTCCCTCTATCCCTCTCTCCTTCCGTCCCTCCTCCCTCTTTCCCTCTCACCCTCTCTCCTCCCCCCTCCCTCTCTCCCTCTTTCTCTCTCACCCTCCCCCGCCCACCCGCCTGACACCAAACACAGCAAGACAACGAATCACAAGAGCAGCACTCAGCTCCCCCCCCCCCACACACCTGCGCTCCATCAGTACCTCCGAGCAGCGCTCTTGATGGAGGAGCCAGGCACGAGGGTGTGGTCTCCCCGGCCATCTCAACAAGAAGGCTGATAACACAGAGAAAAAAGTTCATTGAAGGTCATCCCGGACCACAGCCACACACACACACACACACACACACACACACGCACATACACACACACAGGAGCCTCGGGCATCTCCTGTGATGCCAGCACGCGCGCCGCTCGTCTTTTGTCACTGGCTTTTTGCCTTGGTCCTTTTTTTTCTACTAGTGTCTAGATTACAATTAACCCCCTTTTTATATCATCTTCGGAAAGACTTGACCCCCCCTCACCAGCCCCCCAAAAAACGTCGTGGGAAATGGACCATGAAACCGCATTACTATATAATGTTACAGTCTTTATATCTCGGGTTGGTAGTTGTTCGCCAATAGCAAATGTAGCCTTTGCGGTTCATTGCAAAGAAAACTGTTTTCCTTTTTTTAACGTGCACTTTCCTTTATGGTTAAAAAAAAGAACTGAAGCGTAACATCTAGAAGACTATATTTAGCCGTTTTTGTTATTTGTTTCTATATCTATTTTTCTTATTCTGTCTTTCTACTCCTCCTTCTCTTCTTGTTCTTATTCGGCTTCTTCTTTTTTCGTTTGTTTTTTTCTGCTGCCTTCTTATCCTTTTAATTTTCCAGCAGCGTTTCGTCTCCTATCCGATTCTTTTTCTTCTTCTATTTTTTTGGCATTTTTTCCCTTCTGTCTAAGTCTGTATGTGTGTGTGTGTATGTGCGTATGGGTTTGTGTGTGTGTGCGTATGGGTTTGTATGTGTGTGTGAGTGTGTGTGTGTGTGTGTGTGTGTGTGTGTGTGTGTGTGTGTGTGTGTGTGTGTGTGTGTGTGTGTGTGTGTGTGTGTGTGTGTGTGTGTGTGTGTGTGTGTGTGTGTGTGTGTGTGTGTGTGTGTGTGTGTGTGTGTGTGTGTGCGTGCGTGGGCATACACTTGCAGACGTTGAAGCGTAGAAGGCCCTGGTAGACGTGGAATTAGCATGTCAATTAAGCAGGCGATTCTTCTTGGACGTTTATGTGCCATGACTATGCATGAGACCAAATATGAGTGACAGGGAATTTGAATTGTTGGCGATAAACGGACGAAAGAACGATAATGCCAGAGGAAAATCCGAGTGGGAGGAGGACCGAAGAACGCTTGTCATTGAAGCACTTTGAGCGGAGGAACGATCGTGCAGCGTGTCTTTGCACACAGGTGTGCATCGATGTAGGCAACTGCAAATATAAATATGTATGTATAAACCCGTAGGTGTGTTTATCTATGTGTGTGTGTGTGTGTGTATGTATATATATATATATATATATATATATATATATATATATATATATATATATATATATGTGTGTGTGTGTGTGTGTGTGTGTGTGTGTGTGTGTGTGTGTGTGTGTGTGTGTGTGTGTGTGTACATATATATATATATATATATATATATATATATATATATATATATATATATATATATATATATATAAATATATATGTATACATATATACATATATATATATATATATATATATATATATATATATATATATATATATATATGCATATATATATTATATATATATTTATTTATAT
>BOPN01001840.1:77500-87500 GCA_017312705.2 Penaeus japonicus
TGACATTAACATTATCATGAGCTTTATTTCATCATTTCCATTATTATCATTAGTTTTCCAATTACCAATTATCTCTAATATCATTTTTTTTATCTTCAACATTTTTGCTACTAGTGATAACAGTCATACTTTTATCATCATCATCATCGTTATTATAGTTGTTGTCAGTATCATTTTGTTTTTATCGATTATATTATGATGGTAATTGTCATCATGAGTACCATCATCGTTGCCAATCTTATTGCTATTTACAATATCAAAGCAGTATATAATCAGTAGTGGTAGTTCGTTAGTGATGTCAGCAGTAGTAGTACCATCATAAGTATTGTTACTATCCTTATCATTATCTAAATTATCATCATTGATATATATATATATATATATATATATATATATATATATATATATGTATATGTATGTATGTATATGTATATACATCTACCACCATCGTTGATTTTATATTATGTAACGGTTTTGGCAAAATCGTAATTATTTTCTTAACGACATGCTTTGATTAATTCCTTATATGAATTATCCTTATTCCCTTTCCTACAGGACGGCAGATTCGTACTGGGCGCTCCTGGTGTGAAAAATTGGGCGGGTGAGATATCTCTCTTTCATCTCTCTCTCTCCCTCTGTCTGTCTGTCTCTGTTTGTTTGGTCGTTTATCTGTCTGTCTCTGTTTGTTGGGTCGTTTATCTGTCTGTCTCTGTTTGTTGATTTATAATAACAAATGTAGAAAAAAGACAGATCATCTATTTCCGTGCCTGAAGTATTGGCGATTTTGATAGTGCTTCTGAAATGTCTGAAATGTTTACTGACCGCTTCGGAGACGTTGCTCTGATTCTGTGGAAATTATTCAGTTTCGTTTATATCTCTTTTCTCTAAGTTTATTTGTCTGGTTGTCTTTTTGTATCTCTCTCTTTCCTTCTTTCTCTCTCTCTCTCTCTCTCTCTCTCTCTCTCTCTTTCTCTCTTTCTCTCTCTCTCTCTCTCTCTCTCTCTCTCTCTCTCTCTCAAAGGAAGAAGAGGACGACGAAATTCAGCATTATTCGCATAAAAGGTCAAGATTGATCACACAAATGAACAGTCGGTTAAAAGGCTTTCCTCCAGAGAACATTTGCAGCACTGAATTATGGGCTAAAAATACAAACGTACTTTATACGACTGTGATTGGAATGTCGAGAAATATTTACGGGTTTCTTCTTTTTCCTCTTATGCGAGACAACACTGGGCTTTTAAGGATATTTTATGGCAGTATAAATCTACCCTGGAATTAAGAAGAAATGATAGGCCAGCAGGAATCCAAGTACATTTCATATAACTGTGTTTAAGAGTTGGGAAATGCCGAGTGGAGGAAAAAAAGACGAACGAGATACAAGAATTAAAAACAAAAGAAAAAAAACAAGTTACCAGTTTTACAAGATTCGTAAAAAGAAAAAAAAATATCTAAAATTTATAGATGTACATACACTGCCCGCTCATATAAGGAGCATTAAATTCAATCCACACTCCGCAGGATATAATATACTGCGTGAAGGACGCGACTTAAATAAGATAAACAAAACAGCACCCATCAGCCGCCATAAAACACACGTCATCCTACATTAGCAAGAACTCATCCCAGGGCGAACAACACCTACGACACACTACCTACGATCTACACTCATAAACACGCTCTCGAAACGCCTCAACTACCCAACAACTGAACATTAACAGCTCAACTACCTAGCACTTATCACTCCATTTTGCATCGTTCTCATGTACACCACCACACACGACAAGAAAAAAGCGAAGAGAAAGAAATGCAGAATCAAAAAATGATTCGGCCAGTATCATGCACACTCCGCCATCGCTAATGCAACGGTTAGTATGCAGCGCCGACTGCGAAGCATCATGCATACAACAGTGTCAGGCATACGAGCGCCGTTGCCGCTCTGGAAGGCAACTGCAAGGGGTCATATATTGTCGTAACATTATCTCCTGCATTGTTGATATTGCAAGCATCCGTATCAACATCGCCATACGGTTTGCATATATACAAGGAGAGAACAATGCGATGTGCCATCTGGTGGAATAAGACAATTACCAATTACTCCTATAGTATGTGAACGAATAAGCAAAAATTTTTATAAACACACCTCCGTTTCCTCTCCACACTATTGATTTCTTAAAGACTGAATAAAATTTGTAACAACTATTTATTAAAAAGAGAAAATAATATAAACAAATGAGAGAGCTGTTCGCTGGAGTGGTTCGCGTCAGACATCATTACCAATTGGCATGCGAGGCAAACTTTTGATTTTTCCTCTTTTGATTATTCTTACCCTTGTTCTTTGGTCTTCTGACTTACTTCCTATTGATTTTGCTCCTCCGTTTTATCGTTCTGTTCCTGTTCTTTCTTCATTCACCTTTCCTACTTTTTTCTTCTTCCTTGTTCTCACCTTCCTTGTCCTGATCTTCATTATCAGGTGAATAAGAGATGATAATGATAAACAAATAAGTAAATAAATGAATAATAGATGATGAAGATTTTCCTCATTTTTTTCTTCCTTTTCTTTCTTGGGCTGTTGTTATTCATTTTTTTTCACTTAGTTTTTGCTCTTTCTTTCCTTCCCCTCTGTCCTTCTCCGTTCCTTCCTAGTTCTCGGCATGTGTGTGTGTGTGTGTGTGTGTGTGTGTGTGTTTGTGAATATATAAACAGATAGGTAGATGGATACTTCTAGGCTTCGCTCCCATGCGTTAAAATCATGTGCTAAAACCTAACGCTAATACACGTTCCTACAACGTCTGTTTCTATCTTATTTACTCGAAAAGCGAAAACAAAAAATACTCCTAGGCTTCTGAAAATATCGAATAAATTTACTCTTATCCCGAATAATCCATAAGGCAAAGCGGTAATAATTCTTGTTATTCGAAAGATCCCGAAAATTCGATATTCAAGATCGAAGCAAATCAAGAGCAACCGAATTTTGGCGAGCAACCTCGACCGAGCTGTTTGGCTTTGTGCTGGTCGGATGTGTGATTGAATTTAATGGTTTAATGATTATCTATTGCTTCTGATTGTTCCCTGCCGGCTGATTTATAGCTTGGATAATCCTAAGAGTAAAAAAATAAACGGGCATAGTGTTGAAAGATGCTTTTAGAGTAGAATATCATGATGAAATCTAGAAAATATATTGGCTTGATATGTAGGCTCAGTGCAAGTTTCCCTCTACTATTTATCCTCTTATTGAATTATAGCTTTATATCCAATCCTTCTTCTTAGTCCTTCGTCTTCCTTATCGATATCCATTTGCATAAACATGTCCACCCCCCCCCTCCCCTCCCACTCCCTCCGTCCTCCAAAAAATCTGATCGAGAAAAAAATAGATGAATAAAATATCTAAGATTTTTTTTCTTCTTCTTCTTCTCTTCCATTTGTCATTGTTTTTCTTCTTTTTTTCTTTCATCTATCTCCTTAACTCCATTTTGTATTTGTCTTTTGTTGTCCTTCTTACATTTCTATTTTTTTCAATCTCTCTTTTTTCCTTACCATTATTTCTTGCCCATCTCCTTTGCCTCTTATCCTTTTTCCTTCGTTTATCTCCTTATCTGTATTTCTTATACGTCTTTTATTTTCCTTCTTATATCTCTTATTTCTTATCTTTCTCCTTTTACCCCATCCTTACCTTTTATGTCTCGTTCTCTTTTTTTTATTTCCTTTGTCTCCTTCGTCTTCCCTTCGCCAAATGACCCCAGTAAGGTGCACGTCCTCGTCTCCCTCAGTTCCTCCGCCCGAGAGACGATCCTTCGAGTCGAAGCGCCTCCTTAGACGGCGCTGCGGAAGATGCAAGTCATCCTCGGACAAACACGGCGCGTTGATGGATGACTTTGACGAAAGAGAGAGAGACAGGGTGAGAAGGGGGGGGGGGGGGGGGAGAGAGGGAGGAGGGAGGGAGGGAGGGAGGAGGAGGAGAGAGGGAGAGAGGGAGGGAGGGGTGGGGGGAGGAGAGAGGGGGAAGGGGGGGAGGGAGGAGGAGAGAGGGAGAGAAGGGGGGAGGGGGGGAGGGAGGGAGGGAGGAGGAGGAGAGAGGGAGAGAGAGAGAAGGGGTGGGGGTGAGGGGGTCAGGGAGGGGAGGAAGAGGATAGAGGAGTGGAGGAGGGTGGTAGGGTGGAGAGAGGGTGAGGAAGTAAGAAGAGAGGGGGAAGAGAGGGAGAGGTTAAGAATTGATAGGGGATAAGAGTGGGAGAGAGAGAGAGAGAGAGAGAGAGAGAGGGAGAGAGAAGTAGAAAGGAAAAAGTGCGACAGCTTTGATTAATGGCCGTGATTTATCATTATCAGCATCATGATTGCGTCCTCATTGTCAGATATTTACATCACGCATAGCCCAGTTTTTCCCTCCTCCGCCCTCCCTTTTTTAGGAGGGAAGCTGGAGGGAGTTAATCGAATGCAATGAAAGCAAAATTGGTAATGCAGTGCGTAATCGCTTAAAGATTTTTTTTGCCTCTTTTGATATCAGAATCATTTCAATCTAAACGGGTATCAATAATGATATGCAATATATTCATGCAGTTGTTATCAACTCTTTCTCACTTTCACGGCGCTTCTTTTTTATCATCACTAATACGATCAACGAAGATTAATTCTCGCATCATTATCTCTCTAGTTATCATGATCCGCTTTCGACGTAATTTTGATATTCGTTTTTCTTAGCGCCAGAACGGTGAGGATAATTGTAACATCATCATTATTATTTCTTGGTTTGTCTATTCCTATTATCACTCATTATGCCGACGACTGTTCCTATTCTTATCATTACTGTATTATGATTAGCATCATCATCTTTATTATTATCACTGATGTCATCGAATGATATGATTAGAAAGAATATTGATAATAATGGTGATGTATAATGATACAAGGGATAACAACAATAACAATGATTACAGTAATAGAAATAATAGAAATGATAATGATTACAGTCATGGCGAAAAAAAAGGGATAATGGTGATGACATAACCATGGTTGTGTCAGTGGCATAGTGAATGATAATGACGATCCCATAACCATGGCAAGTTGCATCAACGCCAGATTCAACGGACATCTCGATGCATAATATCAACCGTAGTATAATGCACAAGCACCTGCAGCGCAATGTCTCAAATACCAAAGCAATAGCTCACTGCTCATGTACCTTAGCTTATTTTAGCTTCCAATTTTCCTCAATGGGACAGGTATGTAACAAAATTGATATCTGAAATAAGATGATGATAAGATGGTGCACCTGTGCCTATAGATATGACACAGGTGATTCCATACTGATAAGCAAAGTGTTTAAGAGGAGACATTTGATACTAAGCTCTAAAACTTAAAGTGGTATTAAAAAAAACGAAAAAGAAAGAAAGAAAAAAAACTTACAGTGGTATTAAAAAAAGAAAGAAAAAAAATATTGTAGCTTGCTCTTGAAGAGATCTAAATTTAAGCAGATGACAAATTATTTCAAAATATTGATTATAATTAGTGAGGGCTGCCAAACAAACTCTGGTAATTCAGGTTGATGGTGTTTAGTAATAGTAATCTCTCCTTTTCTTTGCTAGTGGTCTTATCTTTATTATCATTATCATTATTACAATTTTTGTTGTTGCTATTTCTGTTACTGTTATCATATCATTATAGTTGTTATCATCATTGTCATAAGAATAATCACTATGATTACCATTATCATAATCATCATTAGTATTACTGTTATCATTATCTTGATTTTTAATATTAATGTTATCATTATGATTATGTTTAGTATAATCATTGTTCTTAATACCATTATTATTTTAATTATTACTGCTATTGATATTATTTCACTATCTTTATCATTGGTGTTGCTGCTGATCTTATCATTACTGTCATTATTACCGTTACCATTATCATAATTGCTATCAGCGTTACTATCATTATCATTGTCATTATCATCATTATTATTTTTCATCATTATCATTATTTACATCATCATTATCATCATTTCACTATCATCATCATCATTACATCATCGTTATTATCATTATGATTACAGTTATCAATCTTTTATTATCATTTTTATTTATTATCATTACTATCGATATTATGATTGGCATTATCATTATCATCCTTATCATTATTATTATCATTATCATTTTTATTATCAATATTATTAGTATCATTGCTATTATTATTATTACTATTATTTTCATCGTCTTCATTATTATCATTATCAACAATATAATTATCATTATCATCTTTGCCATCACTATTGTCAGTATTAGTATCATTATCAGTATCATAGTCAATAGTATCATTATCTTTACCATTATTATCATTATCTTTGTTATCATCACTATTATCATTATTATCATCATTATTATTATCATTATCATCATTAGCAATACTATCAATAAGTGGATATTGTATAAAGAATAAGATGAGGAAACATCGCATTCTCAACGAAAAACAGGCAACTTGCAATGCACTGTTATCTAGATTGGGTAATGCCATTGCACTGTCTTAGGTATGATATCATGCGCGTTGTGTTATATCAATATGCTGACGTCAATACTGTCTATTGTGACATGCAGATGAATGCAAAAACATGGGTACTAGTAGCCGGCCTCGTCGGATCAGCTGATGGTAGAAGCTCAAATTCTTCTGCAACGATATTTCATTTAATTTTGGTGATGGAAATGGTAAAAGATATGATGATAATGGTGGTTGTAATTATGATGGTGATAGTAATGATGATGATAATGATGATAACACTAATGAAAATAACAACAAAAATACAACCACCATTAACAATAATAATGATTATGATAATAATGATAATAATAATTTATATTTTCATTATCATTATTTCAATTATAATAATGACAATGATAATGGCAATCATAATTATCCAAAAATATGATAATAACGACAACCGCATTTAGGCGGATAATGATAAGAAAGATGTTAATGAAAATACGAATAATAATCGTAGGAAAATATTAGAGAAATTAATATTAATAAAACGTTCGTGATATGTCAATTTTCTGCTTCGTATTTAAAGACACTCTGACACTAATGACGTTTACACTCACCATCCCTCGTCCCTCGCTTGCACTATCTCTCCACGGTCAACATCTCGCTAATTTTCACGCCTGAGAGCATGGTATACAAACAAAAAATGGATTTTCATAAGTGCATGTTGATTGGATCGCATTCCGACCACCCTAAACAACGGGTCTGCTGTGTGTTTGTGTTGTGGCTTTATATGCGTGACACCTTTATAGTGCAGTGTGTGTGTTTACCTGTCGGCCAATTGTCTAATTGCCGTGTGCTAACCTTGCTCCTTGCTTTTCGGATTTCGCTATCAGGTTATGCCAGTACCTTGTTTTTTTTCGTCTTCTTTAAGTCGGTCTGCTATTTTCGTGGATATTTTTAGAGGAAGGAGAAGGCGCGGAACGAGATGTAAAGGGGCGCGTTTTTCTTCAGTTTTCGATTTGTTTATTTTGTCTATTATTTTCTTCTGTATCTACTTCTTTCCTTATTCATCACCCACCCTTTTCTATTCACCTCTCGTTCTCAGATTTGAGTATGTCATGGCTCACCTTCAAGCAAACAGTATTACTCTCTTACATTCTTATTTACACACTCATTTCTTTATTCCCTTACGCTCTCCCTTGCATTCTCTCTTCCTATACCTCTTTTTTGACGCCAGTTGCCCAAGAAGCTCCGCCCACTCGAAGCTGATTGGCTGATCCATAATGTTCGATAAATACTGATATATCTCCAATTAAGCCACATATGCCGATCGTTATACCCTTTTCTGGCTCTCTTAACTGTCGAACTAGTATATAAAAAGTGCAGCTGCTCGACAACAATCGACTTGAAGAGAAATAGTAGAGGATTGCTCGAAATATTTTTTCCGTCGAAGTTAGCTGTTCTGCCGCGTCACGTGATCTCGGGATTTTTAATTTGGAGTTCGTGAAATGTTCAGTGGCATCGGGGGATCTCTCTGGGCTCCTCCTCTTGGGAAGGAGGGTTTAGAGGAGAGATAATACATACGTGTGTGTGTGTGTGTGTGTGTGTGTGTGTGTGTCTGCATGTGTGTGTGCGAGTGTGTATGTGTGTGTGTGTCTGTGTGTGTGTGTGTGTGTGTGTGTGTGTGTGTGTGTGTATATGTGTGAGTGTGTCTGTGTGTGTGTGTATGTGTGTTCACAGAGATGCCCTAAGGCTTACAAACAGTTCTCCACTGTAAATTCTCGCTCTTTTTCAGATGTGAACGATATACACACTTCGTTTTATTACTGCCTTTACACATCAAATTCTAAATAAAACTGAATAAAAAATGTTAATGGAATGCTATATGGCTTATCGATATTTGACGATTATTAGAAATTAGTCAACCGGGTACAAGCTGGTTATTATATTATTGATTGCGGTAACGACTTAATATTAATGATAATGATATGGGTAATGACAGTGATGATAAAAGATAATAATGATAATAAGAGATAATAAGAGCAATAATGATAACAGTACTAATAACATCACTAATAATGAATATGATGATAATAACAATGACAATAACAATAACAAAGATGGTAATAGTAAGACAAGCAATGATAATAATATAAAAAAGTAACAACAACAATGAACAAACCGATAATACTATCCATTATCACAATGATATTGGTAATGATAAGGATAGTGAGGATGATGATAATAATAGTGATAATAATAACAGTTCTTACAATAAAAATGATGGTGATAGTGATGATGATGATAATAGATGATAATAATGGTGATGATGAAAATAACAATATTGATGATCTTCATCATCATAAAAATAACGATGGTAAGGATAAGAATAACAATGATAACGACAACAACGCTAATAATACCAATGATTATGATAGTAATACCAATGAGATTGCCAATGATAATAATAGCAATAATGATAATAGTAATTAGTATAGAATAAAGATCTGGCGATGAGAATAACAACAACAATGATAAGACTAATGAAAATAAACCTGTTGATGAAAAAGTCAAGATTAAAACATTCAAGCCGAGCCTTCTCGCTTCCTCCTCTCTTTCCTTTCCTGCTCGTCTTCCTTCTGTCGATACTCGCCCGCTTCCGCTTCCTTCTTCTCTTCTCTCTCTCTTACAGTTCTATCTGATTATTCTTTCGTATCTGTCTCTTACGTCCACCATCAATGGGGTCAGTGTTTTATTTAGTTTAGCATTCTTTGTTTATTGTTTTCCTCATTATTAGCATTATACTTTATTCGTATTCAAAGAATCATCTGTATTATTATTACCTTTGTATTAGTTCTTTCATCAACGTCATTATTTCCAAACTCTCCTCTTTCCTCACATTTATTCCCTTTCGCCTTGGGCAAATCGTAGACTAAATATTTGAATATAATTCTCCCCCGAATTATCATAAAAAGGAAAAAAACTAATGAGGATAATTCAGACCCTTTTTGGCCCACACTTCGGCTCCAATGATATGCTAATGAATCTGTCACCTTTTTTTTCTCACGTCGAGATGAACGAGAGCGATGTTCCCCCTAATGCAGCTCCTCGAGCGACTGGAGATACATGAACTTGCATGAGAGAACAGAGAAGAGAGAGACGCAAGAACGAACGACTAGAATGACGTGCATGGGAGGGGAGAAAAGAGAGAAACGCAAATCCGAACAATTAGGCTGACGTGCGTAACTTAGTGAACAGTTTGGAGGTGTTCGGCACAAGGCTGTAAGTGATACATCGCGGTAGGAGAGTTTTGCATTTGATTTGCCTCAAGGAATTGGCTGAATCGCTTCCCCGGCCTCTTTGAAAAGGAAGGAGGAACAGAGAAGGAGGGAGGGGTAGGAGAAATGAAGAGAGGGATAGAAGGAAAGAGAAGGAGGGAGGGGCAGGAGAAATGAAGAGAGGGATAGAAGGAAAGAGAAGGAGGGAGGGGCAGGAGAAATGAAGAGAGGGATAGAGGGAAAGAGAAGGA
>BOPN01001840.1:97500-102500 GCA_017312705.2 Penaeus japonicus
CAACAACGACTGTGTGGAATTTCCAAAGGTGTTTTTATGATGCTGGGAGGTACACTTTCCTCATAACACATCTCGCCATCATCGAAAGTAGTGTATCAGCTGCATTTCGATCGACAGAAGTGGCCCGGAAATAGAACCTCAACCACACATATAAGCAAGAATATGAATAAAGATCGAAGCAATAATAAATCGAAGCGACGAAGGAAGAAGGAGCAAAGAAAATAAAGGAAAGGACGAAGAAGAAACGCTAGGGTTTCGCTTTCACTGCCTCGTCCCAGACATGCATCCGCCAGTGGCTTGTCCATGGGAAGTGTCATGCTCCCCTCATGTTCGCACCCTCCTCATGCTCCTAATCCATGCCACCTCTCATGCTCCTTAACCATGCCGCTCTCATGCTCCTAATCCATGCCAGGTATGAGCAGGGAGACACGGAGGTCGTTGCAAGGTTGCAGACCGAGCTCGAAGGCCACTGCAGCCGTGGAATGAATGATATATCATGCATATTGACTCAGTGTATCTCGAAACCGCATGTCCTTACACAGATAGTTGCTATGTACTTAAAGAATGACGTAAGGGTAACATAGTCCCTCGCTGTGCTGAGTTCGCGGCGTGTGCTGTGTGCGCATTCGGATGCTGTTTTGTTTTGTTTTGCTTTCGCTTGTTAGGCTTCTACCACTTGGAAATGTTGCTCGTCTCGGGATCACTTGCAGCATGTGGTCTGTCTTGGTTGGTGGTGGTGGGTTTTAATATCAGTGGCTAATTTTCAGTCCATGTCTTTATATGCTTTTGTTATCATTTCTATAATTTTGCTTATTTATCGGTATCGTTATTATTGCTATCATTATTATTATTGTTATCATTATCGTTATTATCATTTTAATTATTTTTATTATCATTTTATCATTATCATCATTATCATAGTAATTGTTATTGCTGTCATCATCATCATTATCGGTGCTGTTGTCATTATCATTATTATTACTATCATTATCATTATTATTATTATCATTATCATTATTATTGATATTGCCATTACCATTATTATCATGATTATTATTATCATTACTATCTTTATTATCATCTTGATTATTGCTATCATCATTATTTTTTGTTGTTGTTATTCTTATTGTCACTATCTTCATTATTATGATTACGATTATCATTATCATTGTTATCATCATAATCATTATCATTACTGCTATCATTATTATTGTCATTATCATGATCATTATTATTGTTGTTGTTATTATATGTGTCATTGTTATCATTACCATTACTGTTTCTTGTTTTTTATCACTGTTATTATCTTTGTTATTATCTTTATTTGTTATTATTCATTGTTATCATTAGTATTATCACTATTGTTATATCCATCATTATCTCTATAGTCATTATATATATATATATATATATATATATATATATATATATATATATATGTATGTATGTATATATATGTATATATATATATACATATATATACATACATATATATATATACATATATACTCATGCACGTATGTATGTATATATGTATGTATGTGTCTGCATATGGGTCACCCGGTTGCCTCTTCGCGAAAAGCGATGCGGTCGAGTCAGCTGTGACGTCGACGCGGCCTTTCGAGGACACGCCAAGTTACTCTTGCTTTTGCATTTTGTTTTTTTTGTTTCCTCCCAATAATTCTGATTCTTCTTTTTTTCCTTCTTTTTCTTCTTTTCCGCCTTTCTTCTTTTCTATCTTTTTCTTCTTTTTCTTCTCTTTCCTATTTTCCTTCTTCTTCGTCTTCTTCTTCTTCTCTTTCTCATCATCGTCTTCTTCCTCTTGGTTTCTTATTGTTCATATTCTCTTTCTTTTCCTTCTTCATCTTTTTCCTTCCAACCCCCTTAATTTTCTTCCTTTCCATCTGCTTCTTCTTCTAGTCTCTTTTTTTTCTAAATCCTCTTTTTTGCTTTTTTTTCATTCAAGGGGCGAAGGCCATCTATATATTGTCCTTGCATTTTTATTTCTTTCTCTGATTATATTTGTTTTTGTTCTCTATTATAGCCATTTATGAATTCAATAAGTCTAATGGCTAAGGGATGTGTGTTTTTAGTGACAGTTTTTGTGTTTCATAGAACGGTGAAAATTCCCAGCGAATTATAAGGGAATTTGGATGATTAATATATATATATATATATATATATATATATATATATATATATATATATATATATATAAACTCTTTGCTTTTCGTTCTTCTCTATCTTCATCTTCCGTTCCTGCTTTCTCCTATTCCTAATCGCAATCTTCTTAACAATCCCTACATCGGTGAATATCTATTCATTATCCATTTATCTATATTATTATCTCAGCCTCTCCATCATGACCTATTATTCACGAAGTCCCATCATCACTGTTGAGTTATAAGTCATTAGATCAATAGCACTGTTATCATACGGACAATTACTGTTACTATCCTGTTTTTTCCACTGAGATTACTGTTATCAGGTCCTGTCATAATATATCGAATGTTATCTTTTCATCATGTCGAAAAGGTCGGTGTCTTTATCATTCATAGGATTGCTGTCATTAACTTTATCATTGGGATTATCTCTATATAACTGTTGATCTTTTTCTGCGAAATATGTCAATTAATATTGATTAATCTACTCGAAGTGAAGGAGATAATGATAAGGGTGATAATGATAATAATAATAATGATAATGATAATGGTAATGGTTATAGTAAAAAGTGATAGCGACAGTAATGATAGTGATAGTGATAATAATATTGATAACAATAATTATGATGATAACAATGATAATTGGGAAATAGCAATAATCATGATAATGATGATGCTAAAAGATAATGATAATGGTAATGATTATAATGATAGCAATAATGATAATGATAATTATGATAACAATGATAATAATCATAATGATACTTAAAATAATGATAATAATAATGACAATGATTAATATTATCAAAAATGATAGTAATAAGAATGATAATTGTAATAGTAGTAGCAATAATGATAATAGTAATGATATCAAATTAATGATAATAAGAATAATATAGTTAATAAAGATGATAATAATAAGAAAAGGATGAAGAAAAGCGATTTAGGAAAACGGCGAAGTCTATTACAAGTAACACCAATCTTCATTAAATGTGTTCAGATCCATAAGCAGTACCAACCCCCGCGCTCTCTAGCACAACGACAACCTTATAATTACGGGTTACGTACAAGAGAATTAATCCCCCCCCCCCCCACCCACCCACCCACATCCCACCCGCACCCCCACTGGATTTCCAAATTCGTTTTTATTCTGATTTTTTATTATAATGCAAAACGTGTCCCTCATTAAGACGAGAAGTGCTAAAGCAGAACCGCATTTCAGATTCATCCAGTAATTAGACTTAATGTACCGACGGCCATTCTAGCCTCGCGCTAATGACCGGGTAGTTGCCAAGCCTGCATTACGAGAATGCTTGATACATTGCTCGTAATTGCATCTGTTAATTGCTAGCTAAGAGACTAATTTACGAGGTTGCAGCGGATGAGTAAAAAACGAAAAAAGAAAAAAAAATAAGCAGAGGTGTCGCCAAGTGGCTTGAGAATTTCCTACACTGCAATTAAGTTTTATTTTTTGTTTATTTATCTTTTTTTTATCTCATTGCCTTGAGTAGATGTTAATTCATGTGCGCTGCTGTAGCCTTCAGAAGCGATATAGAGCCTTTACGAAAATATTTGTTCTCTCTGATAAAAGCGTTTGGTTTTAGAGGAGACAGGATTGTCTGTCTGTCTGTCATTCTCTCTCTCTCTCTCTCGCTCTCTCTCTCTCTCTCTCTCTCTCTCTTTCTCTCTCTCTCTCTCTCTCTCTCTCTCTCTCTCTCTCTCTCTCTCTCTCTCTCTCTCTCTCTCTCTCTCTCTCTCTCTCTATCTATCTCTCTCTATCTATCTATCTATCTATCTATCTATCTCCCTCCCTCCCTCCCTCCCTCTCTCCCTCTCCTTTAAAGAAGCAACAGTCCAGGTTTGATCCTAGTGCAAGTAAGTAAAGAAGGCCACAGCAGCCTAGAGGGCCTTTGACTGCCGGCCACAGACTCGGCATCAATCACCATCATAGCAAAGGCCAAACCACAGTGATCAAAATGATGTCAGTCTTCTTGGTATTGCCAATGACAACTTTATTGGGGAGTATTTTTTCGAAGGGATAATCACTGCTGTTAGCACTCCCGCAACTGAATACTATTGGTTATCCGTTCCAAGTATGAAACGTACGAAATTCTTTAACTACTAATCATGATAATTGCAAGTTGAGATAGCAATTGCTGTATTGTTGAAATTGGGAACGTTAGCAGCCTGGCTACCCACTACTATCTATTCCTTCGATGAAATATTAATATTGACTTTTATATTCGATGTTCTCGTTAACTGTTGTTTGTTCTTCACGACAAAACAGATGTTCGTTGCAGCACTGACAAAAATATAAACGTTTGAAGAAAAAAACACTAGCGTTCACAGTGACTATTTTGGTATCTGAAGCAAGCACAGACGGCCAGTAATTATCTCAAGCACTTGTGTCGTTATTCGCGGAAGAGAAGAGGGAAGGGGGGAGGGAGACAGAAATAAAAATAAAGCATCAGCGTTCGTGTATTTTCGTGGATTCGCCTGGATTCTGCTTTCCCGCGCTGTGCAAGAACCTTTCTCCTTCCACCTCTCCGCCCGCTTTCTTCTTTCTTTCTGTTTCCCCTTTCTTTCTCTCCACTTATATTAGCTCTTCTTTCTCCTCTTTCTCTCCGGGAGTCAATAACCCGCGTCATGCACTCCTGAACACCTTTTTTCGCTTCCAGAAAACCGCAATATAAAACGTTCTGAGAACACGCCATATCCCCGACCATGTTTGCGCCGAGCTGGATCACGTATCCAGGACACAACGAGAAATACAAGGATGCGTTCTTCAAACACAAAGGATTAATATGAACTTCATTCCAATAGCTTCCTCCATAAAAA
>BOPN01001840.1:107500-120000 GCA_017312705.2 Penaeus japonicus
GGGCGAAAGAAAAAAAAAAGAAGAAGGAGAAGACGAGGTGGAGTAGGAACAGGAAGTCAAGAAAGAGGAGAAAGAGACAGTGGGAGACGTAAGAGAAAGATTAAGAGAAAACGGAGGTAACGAAGGAGAAGAGGAATAGGAAGAAAAGAATAAGGAGAAAGAGGTGAATGAATTGAAGAAATGAAGGAGATGGTGACGGCGATGAAATGGAAGAAGACAAGAGGAATAATAATAAGAACACGTAGACGAAATGCGAGGAGGTACAGAAGAAGGTGAGGATTAGGACTAATAGTTAAAAGAAGAGAATGAAGCAAAACAAACAATGAAGAAGGAAGGAAGGAAAAGGACAACTGAATGAGCGAGTGATAAAAACAGTGAGTGATAAACGAGAGGAAGCAGAAGAGGCGGAAAGAAAAGGGAAAACAAAAATAAAATAAAGAGATGCGAAGAGGGAATAATTAGTATATGAAATAACAGAGGAAAGAAGAAAGGAAACCGGAGACATAAAACAATGATTGAAATAAAGAGAAACATCAAAATCCAACGTACCAATAAATAAAGAATAAGAAAATAAGAAAACAAATAGATGAGCAGCGAACTTTTGAGAATATAAAGACAGATCGAGATAAGAACAAAAGTATAATAATAAGCAAGAGACACGCCATAAAAAAAACTATCTAGCGTTATCGACCTCAAGGCCAGAGAGGAGGAGGGGACGACGAGGGAAGAACAACGGTCCTGAAGAGTAGCAGGAGCGAGTGGAAGGAGTGAGAGTGGAACGAGCATAAGCAGGAGCGAGTGGAAGGAATGGGAATGGAAGGAGAGAGTAGAAGGAGCAGAAGCAGGAGTGAGAGTGGAAGGGATGGGAGTGGAAGGAGAGAGTGGAAGGAGTGAGAGTGGAACGAGCAGAAGCAGGAGCGAGTGGAAGGAGAGAGTGGAGGGAGCAGCAGCACGAGCGAGTGGAAGGAGTGAGAGTGGAACGAGCAGATGCAGGAGCGAGTGGAAGGAGTGAGAGTGGAACGAGCAGAAGCAGGAGCGAGTGGAAGAAGTGAGAGTGGAAGGAGAGAGTTGGATGAGCAGCAGCAGGAGCGAGTGGAAGGAGTGAGAGTGGAAGGTGAGAGTGGAACAAGCAGAAGCAGGAGCGAGTGGAAGGAGTGAGAGTGGAAGGAATGGGAGTGGAAGGATGGAAGGAGCAGCAGCAGGAGCGAGTGGAAGGAATGGGAGTGGAAGGAGAGGGTAAAGGAGCAGCAGCAGGAGCGAGTGGAAGGAGTGAGAGTGGAACGAGCAGAAGCAGGAGCGAGTGGAAGGAATGGGAGTGGAAGAAGTGAGAGTGGAAGGAGAGAGTTGGATGAGCAGCAGCAGGAGCGAGTGGAAGGAGTGAGAGTGGAACGAGCATAAGCAGGAGCGAGTGGAAGGAGAGAGTAGAAGGAGCAACAGCAGGAGCGAGTGGAAGGAGGGAGAGTGGGAGTGGAAGGAGCAGAATCAGAGCGTGTGGGAGGGATCGCAGGAGCACGAGGCTCGAGCTGAAGGAATGCGCGAAGGAGCGGCAGGAGGAGCGAGAGAAGGGAGCGCGTGGAAGGAGCAGGAACCCGAGCAAGGCGAGCGGGTCCTGCGAGGAAGGCGTCGTCGGGCGGGAAGGTCCCCTCCTTGAGGAACGTCTTCCCGTTTTCTTTGCGTCGTCCGCTCTCGTTTTCTTCATGGAGACTACTTTTTTTTGCTTTTCTTTGTATATCATAACTGTTTTCCTTTCCTCTTCTTCCTCTTCTTCTTCTTCTTCCACTTTTTCGAAGGATAGACTGATTATTCTTCTTTTCTTTTTACAGAAGGTAAGAACCAAAACGCTTTTGATCTTTCTTGTGCAGATTCATTCTTCTTCTTCTTTTTTCGTTCCGCCATTAACGCACGTGGTCTTTTTTGTCTTCATTTCGTCATTTATATAATTTTTCATCTTTTTTCTCCTCCCTCCTATTCTTCTTCGTCTTCCGCTCTTCTTATTATGTATTCCATAATTGACAATCGTATTGCAAAGCATTTTTAGAACAAAGTTATCCGCCTGAAATCACCCAATCAATGCCAAGCCTCACATCAAAATAACTTTTCTCGGACGAAACTCATTAGTTCACGAAGCCATTATCCTCATTATTCCCTCACTGTCGACCTCCCATGTTGCGCTACCAGTCCAAAGATTTCGCGTCGTAAATGTTCTCGAATGTTCTACTTGTTCTTGCGTGAAGGGGAATCGTGAGTATTTCTTGGTAATTTCATGACAAGACCCGTTACCCAACACGAAACATAGTTGTCGTTTTTTTATTTTTTTTTTTATTTTTTTTTTTTTTTTATCCAACAATGATTTTTATTCTCTCTCTCTCTCTGTATATTACCCCCTTCTAATTTTTAATTTCTACATCTACTCCTTATTTCACTCATCTTATCGGCCTCCTTCATGGCCTTCGAGATCCTACAGAGAAGGATTGCAAGGCTGCAGTGTCAGTCCGGAGGGGCGAGGGAGAGCGAGTGAGTGATGATCGCGGAGGAGGAGGAACCGTAAGCCGCCGAGACGAGTCGAGGCGATCGGCTTTTGTTTCGAAGATTCTTTTGCTTTCGTGCTGCGCGATTGGAGGCGGGGATTCTTTTGATTCTTCTTCTTCTTCTTTTATTTTTTTATTATTTTTCTTTTTTTTTTCTTTCTTTCTGTGTAGTTTTGTGATTTTTATGTTTCTTTATCTTCTTTTCTTCAACTCTTTGTTTTTTCTCTCTCTCTTAGTTGTCATCTTCATTCCTCTTTTCTTTTCTTTCCATAGTCCCATTCCTAATTATTCCTTTATCGTTTTTTTCACATCCTTACTATTTTCTCTCTTCTCATTTCATCTTACCCATATCCTCTCTTTATCAATCTCAAGCTTTTCCTTTTTAATCATCTTTCTCCCGTTTTAATTTTAAAAAAAAATCCTCTTAACCCTCCTCATCTTTCTCCTTCTTCGTCATTTTCATCATCTTTTTCTTCTTCCTCTTTACTCCCTGAGGTGTGAATTGGGTCTGAATATTCATGGCTTCCAAGAACTAACCCAACTCTCTTCAGCTTGCTCTTCGTTGATCAGTAATATTGGTATTAACTGATCTATGCGTTTCATAATCACCAATATATTCCATGTTATTATTGTTATCATCAATGTTCTTGTTATTATCATCATTCTTGCTATTGGTATTCTTTCCATTATTATTACTATGATCATTGTCATTATCATTATTTCATTACTTTCGTTATTATCAGGTAAGTATTACTTTCTTGTCATTGATAACTACCATTACCATTATCACTAATGTTATCCTCATTATAATCAACATCTTCAACCCCACCATCATCACCGCCATTATCATAATTATAGTTCATCATTACTAATATCAATGAAGTAGGTAATGGCCTTTTAATTATCACAAAACTTCAAAGTTAATAGACAAATATATGCATTATATATTTTGCTAATGCCTGATAAATACACACACACACACAAACACACACACACAAACACACACAAACACACACACAAACACACACACACATTTATACACACCCATTCATCAGAATGAATCGGAATGCAACTGCATAATGAAAACCTTGAATTTAGGAAAATATACTCGTGTGTAGGTTGCATCTGTTTAGATTGCTTGATTTGCTTCATAAAACAGCGTGTTTACACATTGGCAACAAATATTCTAAATTCTTTGAAATGTTCAAATTCGTATCCGTATCATTATCTCGAGAACATGCATGCAAATCTTTGAGAAACGCTTACCTTTTAAATATGGAAATAGCCAATAAGCAGAGTATATACATGGAAAGCAAGTAAGCATTTAAAATAGCTGAAACTAGATTTATATACATACGTAAACTTAAAAGATTATACTTTTTCTTTTTTTCTTTCTTTTTTTTAAGCAATTAGTAATTAGTCCTGCACATTAAGTCGCAGAGAAGTGAAAAAGAAAACAGACAAATGAACTTCAGGGGCATCAGTGACATCTTTTTCTACAGGTACTTCTTAAACATATCATGTAATTTAACTTTGATATGGAAAAACAATATCTTAAAAAAAGGAAAACTTATTAATTTCTCTAGTATATCATCAACTTATAAGGACTGCTTGTATGATACAAAACCATCTCTCTTTTCCAGAACTAAGATTTAAAACGACGCCACGGATGAAGGATAAAAACCCTCACTGGTAACTGTTAAGTGAAAACAAAAGTACTGCCTCGCCATCTGCAGGTAAAGCCCCGTTCTCTAGGCTAACGAAGGTCGCCGTCTAGATAGATATATAAAATAACTATAAGATACAGATGACTTGACTGAAGAAGGAAATGAAGGTGTTTGTTGGCAAGAGATGAATACAAAGAAAGAATTCGGGTAGAGAGTCATGTAAAGAAGGAGAACGAAAGGATAAGAGAGAGAGAGAGAGAGAGAGAGAGAGAGAGAGAGAGAGAGACAGAGACAGAGACAGAGAGAGACAGAGAAGGAGGGAGGGTGAGACTGACAGAAAGAAAGGAAGATGGGGTAGGTGAGGATAAAAGGAAGCTGTCATAACAGAATGAAGAGAACAAGGGAGAATGAGGGAAGAAAAACAGAGATGAGGAGAGCGCGAAGGGAGAATGAGATAAGGAGAAACTGTACAAAGAGGAGAAGAGAAAAAAGGCGGAAGGCAAGCAAATAGAATATGAAAAATGGAATTAGAAAGAAAAAAAATGGAAGAAAAGAAAGAGATATTCGAGGAAGAAGAGGTAAGAAACGAGGAGAGACGAACAAGAAAGGGGAAGAGTGCGAGAGAGAAAGGGAGAGCAAAATACGACAAAAGAATGACCGAAAGGGAGAGTGAAGACCAAGAGGGAGGAAGGAACAGGAGACTAAGAGCAAAGGTAGAAGAGGAAAGTGGACAGACAGCATCGACTTAAAGCACGCAAGCAGTTTCGTCAATTACTCTAAAGCGACGTTTTGCTATCTCTATATTCATCTTCTCCTATTCTTCTAATTCCTCTGATTTTTTCCCTCCTTATCATTAGCATTTGCATCTGTTTTTTTTCTTCATTTGTTTTTTTCTTCATTTTCTTATTCCTATAATTAATATTATCATCATTATCTTTTTTATTATCACCATGATTATGATTATTATTTTCGTTATCATAATCATTATTTTTGTTAGATTTGTCATCACAATCATCATTATATCATTATTGTCATTATGATTATTTCTTATCGTTATCATTCTGATGATCATTACTAGTATTACTCTCATTATCATTATTATTACCATTATTCTTATCTTAATTATTATCATTACTTATTACCACATTATCATTATCATTATCATGCTTCTTTTGTTCCTCTCTATTACTTCTTCCTCTTCCTCCTCTTCACCTTCAACGCTATCTTGTGCAACTTCTCTTTCGCGCTGAACTCAGGGACGCACGATGCTATGATACAAACACATCTGCACATACACACACACACACACACACAAACATACACACACACACGCACACACACACACACACACATACACACACACACGCACACAAACATACACACACACACGCACACAAACATACACACACACACACACACACACACACACATCCCTCACATAACTCGTACGACCCCTCTTTCCCCCTCCAATCACACTCAACCCCCTCCCCTACCCTCAGCCCGACCCTGGTGTCCCCTACTCCAACTCCCCGACAGACCCTGACCGTCCCCTATCCTCCCCATCCCCCTTCCCCCCTTCCTTCTCCCCGACCATGGTGCCCCCACAGACCACTCCCTCCTTCCACCTCCCTCTCTCCTTCCCCCCTCCCTCCCTCCTTCCCCCTCCCTCCCTCCTCCTCCTTCCCCCCTTCCCTCTCCCCGACCTTTGTGCCCCCTACTCCCCCTCCCCAACAGACCACTCCCCCATTCCCCCTCCCTCCCTCCTTCCCTCTCCCTCCCTCCCCCCTCCCTCCTTCCCCTCCCTCCCTCCCTCCTTCCCCCTCCCACCCTCCCTCCCTCCTTCCCCCGCCCTCCCTCCCTCCTTCCAACCTCCCTCCCCCCTCCTCCCTCCCTCCTCCCTCCCTCCCTCTCTCCCTCCCTCCTTCCCTCCCTCCTCCCTCCCTCCCTCACTCCCTCCCTCCCTCCTTCCTCCTTCTCCCTCCTCCCTCTCTCCCTCCCTCCTTCCCTCCCTCCTCCCTCCCTCCCTCCTTCCTCCCTTCCTCCTTCCCCCTCCTCCCTCCCTCCGTCCGCAGACAGGAAGAGCCGCGCCTGACGAAGGCCTGAGCTCATCGCCGCTCTTAAGGAGAGCAGGTTCGGTGGGCGCGTCGCCTTGGCTCTCCTGCAGGACGGATCCCGGTCACGTGACGACCTGCAAGAGGGATACAGGTCAGGGCGGAGGGACGCTGTCGGCTTACTCTGTTTTTCCTCTACTTCTTCTTCTTCTTTGTCTTATTACTTTTCTTCTTCGACTTATTCTTTTTTTTCTTCTTCGTCTTATTCCTTTTCTTCTCCATCTTCGTCTTCTTCATTTTCTTCTTCTTCTTCTTAGTCGTATTTTCCTTCTTCTTCGTCGTCACCGTCGTCTTCTTCTCTTTCTTCTTCGTCTTCGTCTTCTTCCTTTTCTTCTTCTTCTTCTTCACTTTCTTCGTCTTCTTCCTTTTCTTCCTCTTCTTCTCCCTCCTTTTTTTTCTTTATCCTTTTCAACCTCTTCTCATTCTACTTTTTCTTCTTCTTCTTCCTTTTTTCCTTCTTCTTCGTCTTCTTTCATTCTTCCTCTTTGTCTTCTTTTTATTCTCATTCTTCTTCTTCATTTTCTTCTTCTTCCCCATCTTCCTCCTCCTCCTCCTCCTCTTTTTTCTATTCTTATTCTTTCTCCTCCTCCTCCTCCTCCTCCTCCTCCCTCCTCCCCTTTTTCTCTTCTTCTTCTTCCTCCTCCTCCTCCTCCTCCTCCTCACCTTTTTCCCTTCCTCCTTTTCCTCGTCCTCCTCCCCTTTTCCCCTTCTTCTTCTTCCTCCTCCTCCTCCTCCTCCACTTCTTCTTCTTTTTCTTTTTCTCCCTCTTCCTCTGCCTCGGCGCTGAACTTCAAGGCTGACAAGAAGCGAGTTCGTAGAATACTTTCTGCAACGTCGAAAAAAACTGTTTGTTGGTGTAGCTACGACTGCAACATGTATCATTGTTGGAAGGTGTTTTGTGAAGGTGAGCAAACGAGGATGATGATGATGGTGTTGATGATCTTAACAGTGATAGATATAATGATATCATAATAATGATACTAGTAATGGCAACGGTGATGATAATGATAATGATAACAATAGTGTTATTATGATGATGATGATAATGATAATGATGATAATAATAATGATAACAATGATGATGATAAAGATGATGATGATAATGATAGCAATAATAATGATAATAATGACGATAGTAATAATAATAAGAAGAAGAATAAGAAGGATAATAATGATAATAATGCTGCTGCTGATAATGATGATAGTAATGATGATAATGATGATAATAATGATATTAGTAATGATGATGATAATAATCATTATAATAATAATGATAATGAGGAGGAGGAGAAGGAAAATGATTCTGTTAATGATGATAATAACAATGATGATAATAATAATGAGAATGATAATAATCTTGATAATAATAATATTAATGATCATGATATTAACAATAATGATGATAATGATAACGATAAAAATGATAATACTAATAGTAGCTATGATAATAATAATCACAATAATAAATATGATTATGATGACAATGATAGCAATGATAATGAGAAGACCAACAAAACCCCTTTCTCATGGTGATTTCATAATCCTCAAGATGCCTCAAACAAAGATTATTCCATCAGGTGCCAAACGAATAGGCTTCCCAGCCTCTAATCGGTATTTCAGGGTCGTGCTATTTCTTCTGTTCCTTTTCGTTTTCTCACTCTCTCGTTCTCCTTTTCCTCGCCGTCGAGAGTGTGTTTACACCGTTAGTCGAGGCGGAATGAGCCAGAGGGTCACTTTTTCACGTCTGAGGAGTGTTCTCTTCGTTACTTTTCCTTCAAGGCGTGATCAGAATATTACCTCGCTGTCATTCTTATATCAGGGTCGTGATGCAGCGGTCCTCAGCCTCTCTACTTTTGAATCAAGGCGGAATGTTGACTCACTACCTCTCTTTGACTCACTCCGGTCTCCAGGGTCATGGAAATGCGTGACTCCTGCGCTGGGGTTTGGTTTTCATCAACTTGCTTGCTTTATCATTTATTTTATTTATGTATTTATTTATTTTTTTGCGATATATAGTCGGCTGCGTGGCCCTCCTTCGCCATGCCATTTCATATATTTTTAGACCACTGTCTTTTTTTTCTTTTCTTTTCTTTTTTATAAAGTTGACTCACACAGACTCATGACTTATGGTGAGACTTGTGGTTAGTGTTAAATGCCCCCCCCCCCCCCCCCCAAAAAAAAAAAAAAAAAAAAAAAAAAAACTTTCGAATTGGAGTCGTTATGCCGTGGAAAAGGTGATCGAGATTTAGCCTTGCCAAGACCTGTTCCGAGAAGTAAAACTCTAAAAATTGCTCTGGTGTTGAGGCGGTTGGCTTTATAATTCTTCAATTTACATACCGAAGGAGCTAGTTTGTTTTCTTACCTAAAGCCTCAGTTTTTCTAGGTTCTCTCTTTTTTTTCTTTTCTTTTTTTTTAGTTCAAGAAAATGTAATTCTCTGAAAATGAAGGGTCGTGTCAAGCGGGACTTTTGACAACCCGCACTCTGGCACGTCCTTTGGGTCCGGCGAAGGGAATGAATGGAGGGATGGAACAGAAGGCGGGAGGAGGAGATAGAGCAAGAAGAGGCGAGGGTGGAGGAGGAGGAGGAGAAGGAGGAAGAGCGAGCAAAATATGAGGGGAGAGAGAAAGAGCAGAATCAGGAAAGGGGAAGAGGAAGCAAAAGACGAGGGGAATGAGGAGGAGGAGGCGAAGAAGAAACAAGAAAGAAGGAAAGGGGAGAATGAAAATTGATAGAAGAGCATGCAAAAGATTGGGTTAAAGAGTAGAAGGATGCGAAAGCCGAGGTGAAGTAGGAAGAAGAGGAGAAGGAGGAGGAGGTGAAGAAGATAGAGATAAAGGATACGGCAAAAAATAAAGAAGGGAGAGGAAGAGGAGGTGAGAGGGGAGGGAAACTTGGAACAGGAGAGTGGGGGGAAATGAGGCGAAGAAATAAGAGGAGGTAAAAGACTAAGCGAAGGAGGAAGAAGAATCAAAAGGCGAGGCGAACGAGGAAGAAGAATCAAGAGACAGAAAACGAAGTGAAGGAGAGAGAGACAAAATTGCAGGCAAAGAAAGGGAGAAGGATCAAATATCAAATAAAGCAGGAAGAAAAGGAGAGAGAAAGAGGACCGAAAAGGAGAACGGAGAGGAGGAAGAGGAAGTAAATTTAGAGAAGTGGGAAGAATAATAGGATGAGCCCTGATAAAGTGGAGGAGTAGAAATAGAAACCTAGAAAGAAAAAGAAGAAAAAAAACTAAACAGAAATTCAAGAGAAAAAAGTCACTCGCAGAGTTGAGGAAGAAGATAGGCAAGGGGAAGAAATACAGATAAATGAGAGAACGAAAAGTAGATGCACATAGCATGATAAAGAGAGTGGGGAAATGGAAGGGAGGAGGAAGTGAAGTTGTGTGTTTGCGTGTGTACGTCTGTTTACATGCATGAAAGTGTGTGTGTGTGTGTGTGTGTGTGCGTGTGTGTGTGTGTGTGTGTGTGTGCGTGTGTGTGTGTTGTGAGTGTGTGTGTGTGTGTATGTGTATGTGTGTGTGTGTGTGTGTGTGTGAGTTTGTGTGTGTGTGATTCTGTGTGCGTGTGTGATTCTGCGTGTACATGTGTGTGACCGCCAAAATGAAAACGACTTTTCATTTCTGTCCAGGGTCGGCCGCTGCTAGAGCGTCAAAACGATTTTTTTTTTTCAGATTTCCTCAGTCGTTTTTTCGTTCTAAAGCTGTCGTTCGATAAAGATGATTCGGAATTACTATCTTCAGGCGCATCGAAGTACCAATTAGATGATTTCCAGTTATCTTAAGGCTATAAAGTAGTTTTTGCTTTTCTTTGAAAGCCTTAACGATTTAATCTACAGTTCGGACCTTAAAAAAAAAAAAAAAAAAAAAAAGAATCACATAATCAAAATAACTTAAACGATCAAGGTTATCTCATAAATTTAATATAATCAATAAATCATTCATACACAACTGCATAAATGGATACCAACCCCCCCCCCCCCGAGTACCCGACATACAAGAGTTAACGTATGCAAATTTGCAAGTGACCAAGAGCAGCAAGAAGGCGGCGTCGGGGAGGTCCGCGCATGACAAATCAACTAACAGTACAGGAACAACAAAGAATCAAAGAGGCATTGGCCCAAGACAGCTCCATTTTCTTCATGGATGTTTTGCCGATAATTACTCAAGTCAGGTTGACCTCGGTGGGGGGGGGGGGGCTTTGGTAGAAGCTATATAGTGTTTGAAATTATTTTGGCTGAAATTCAATGAAAAAAAAAAATATATATATATATATATGTCTTGTATATAAATCATTGATTAAACGGGATATAAATTTTACATGCAAGACATTCCTGATCGACATTCAGTATCTTACGTCTCGGAAGAGCAAACTCTAGGAATTTTAAATGCTCAAATATTCAAACACAATGCTTTATTTTAACGTAATATATCAATTACCCAGAAGGAAGTAGATAAAAAGCCCCATGAATAAATATAAACACATATATAAACATACATCGTTCTATAAAACTCCATCTTGAAAAGAAGAAACGTGACAAGCCTGAAGTAACGAAAAAGCAGGTCTGCATCGCGAGAGGGTCATGTGAGCGGCGAAGAAAATTATAAACCTTGAGAGTAATTTCCAAAAGGATTTGACAGCGAACGCTCGTTTCCGATCTTTAAAGTGATCAAAGACGGTGAGTTCTTATTGGAAGGTCGAGGAAATGCCCGAAAATTGTGATCGAACTTTGAATCACGTGTTTCTGTGCAAAGTTCCGGGTGGGAAAGCGAGGCTGGGGGAGGGGGAGGGGGAGGGGTAGGGGGAGGGGGGTGGAAGAGGAAGAGACACACACGGGGAAGAGAAGGGGGGCGGAGAGAGAGGGAGAGAGAGAGAAAAGAGAGAGAGAGGGGGGGGGAGAGAGAGAGAGAGAGAGAGAGACAGACAGAGATCGTGAGGGACAGACAAACAGAGGAAGTGAGGGACAGACAGAGAGGGCGAGAGACAGACAGAGAGAAAAGGAGACAGAAGGGGAGAGAGAGAGAGTGAGAGGGAGATAAAATGAAAGAAAAAGAGAGATAGATGGAGGGAGAGAAGGAAACATAAGGACACCCAGATAACAATAAGAGCGCCGTGGCTAAAACTGGTGACTCAAGCGTCGCTCATCTCGAGCCATAAGCGTTACTTCCCGTTCCTCGGTCGCTGGTAGAACTGAATGAGAGGATTTGCCCTCGTCATGACAAATGGTCTAGGGAGAAAGGTCAAACGAATTCTCTCTCTCTCTCTCTCTCTCTCTCTCTCTCTCTCTCTCTCTCTCTCTCTCTCTCTCTCTCTCTCTCTCTCTCTCTCTCTCTCTCTCTCTCTCTCTCTCTCTCTCTCTCTCTCTCTCTCTCTCTCTCTCTCTCTCTCTCTCGTTCTCTCTCTCTTTCTCTTTTTCTCTCTCTCTCTCTCTCTCTCTCTCTCTCTCTCTCTCTCTCTCTCTCTCTCTCTCTCTCTCTCTCTCTCTCTTTCTCCCTCTCTCTCTTTCTCTCTCTCTCTCTCTCTATCTATCTATCTATCTATCTATCTGTCTAACTATCTATCTATCTATCTCTCAGTCTCTCTCTCTCTCTCTCTCTCTCTCTCTCTCTCTCTCTCTCTCTCTCTCTCTCTCTCTCTCTCTCTCTCTCTCTCTCTCTCTCTCTCTCTCTCTCTCTCTCTCTTCTCTCTCTCTCTCTCTTTCTCTCTCTCTCTCTCTCTCTCTCTCTCTCTCTCTCTCTCTCTCTCCCTCTCTCTCTCTCTCTCTCTCTCTCTCTCTCTCTCTCTCTCTCTATATATATATATATATATATATATATATATATATATATATATATATATATATATATATATATCTTTCAATCTTACGAGACAGCTTGATGTAGTGACCGCAAGGTTACGGCTTGGCTACAAATATTACTGGGAGTATAGTGTTTCAAACAATGCTGGGGGGACTGAATGCAAGTTGTGCAGTCAGCCCTATTCACACACCCTTGACACTATGTCTAATCATGTCCCCTAATTGAAGAATTTCGTGAAAGGATTGAACGTAAAACATTGTACAGTATTGCAACATCCTTTATAGAGGACGGCATTTTATCAGATATATTACGTAAACACAAAGACTTTGCCTGTAATAGATAAAATTGCAAGGCCTCTCTAGAGTGATATACATGCATATATGTTATGTATAGCTT
>BOPN01001840.1:150000-152500 GCA_017312705.2 Penaeus japonicus
GTGTGTGTGTAAACATACACATACATATATGTATACATATGTATACATAAGTGTGTTTGTGTATATATATATATATATATGTATATATATACATATATATAGATATGTGTGTGTGTGTGTGTGTGTGTGCGTGTGTGTGTGTGTGTGTGTGTGTGTGTGTGTGTGTGTGTATGTGCATGTGTATGTGTATGTGTATGTGTATATGTATATGTATATGTATATGTATATATATACGTATATATATATAAATGTATATATATGTATATATATATATATAAACACATACATACATACGTATATATATATATATATATATATATATATATATATATATATATATATATATATATATATATATGGGGGAAGGTGGTGCGCGCGCGTTTAGTTCAAATGCACGCGCGTTTTCGAATGTGCAAATGCATTGATAGAAACCCCGACAGAGAAATGCACAGGTGCTATATACATACACGGTACATTTTCATGCAGTTACACCCAGGGTTCGCGATACCAAACATTTTATCAGATGAAAATGCTGCAACACTGGCTGGCAACCGAGCAAAAAAAAAAGGAACGCTCACAGAATTCTCGGATAACTTTCTAACAATTACAACGGTGTCCTAACCGGGATCCAGCGAACCGGCTTGTGGTGGCCTCGCCGAACGTCCGGGGTCCATGACATTGGCTGAACGGCGTTGTGGTGGCCTGCCGGCTGGCACATATCCAGCAGTTTTCCCTCTCTGTAGCCAGCCGTCACTTTCATTGTAGGTAACGAGGACGACAACCTGGAGTTACCTCACCCTGCGACACTTGCGCGGAGGTTACGCCGTCGAGACTCCGGTTTTCAAAGAAGCGGCAGCGACGTAATGCCGCATCAGGGGTCGCCGGTAAATAATGAAAGCCTCGATTTGCTTTCGTATTGGAACTTCGGTTTCGCTCCGTTTCCCTGGATACTGCAGGGGCGGGGGCGGGAGGGGGGCGAGGGGGAGGCTCTGAAAGGAAATGAAGTGTGCTAAGCATGCAGGAGAGAATGCACGATAGGATGAGTAATCATTATACTAGACACGAATCTCCGGAAGAGAGATGAATGCAGAGACGCGTGTAAAGGCAGAAGAGAGCTGACATTGAAGCCTCGGTCGCAGGTTGATGGCTTCTGTTGCCGTCCAGGTGGCGCTGAGCTCTGGCCAGGTGGGAGGAGGCGGAAGGATAGAGAGACACGGAAAGAGAAAGGCCTAGAAGGGTTAAAGCGGCGGGAGTGATATAGAATCAGGGACGAAAGATAAGAGATAAGGAGAAGGAATGTGGGTTTTACAGAGGGAAGGGGAGACGGACGTAAACAGGTAGTGATCTATGATGGCCGAGACCGTGGTATGTCCATGTATGATCATTCTCCTTGACAGTGTAACCTGCACCAAACGTGACTCTCATTTCTAGTCTCACCACCTATCGCATTATTTTTACTTATTTGGAAATAAACTCAAACAAATTCAGGGGAACAAAGTAGCACAATTTAGTCTTACGAAAATACACAACGGAAACCCTTCCCAGACCCAAGGCAAACGTATCCTCGACCGTTTATCGGGAAAGAATCAGTTAAGGAGAAGCACTTTGTCGCAGAGAAGGAAACTAGATCCGGCCAAGGTTAACTGTTTCTGGAATAACACTTGATATATATCCGGGTGATGCCATCATCTTAACTGTTCATTCTGAGGATATTACTATCATGTTAGATTACTGTTAATGCCATAGGAGTTGTATTTAGGAGAACAGTTACCATCAAAGATAATAGCGATGTTGAAAATATTAGAAGATAAGTAAGATATTATTGCTAAGTTGCATGTATAGAGCAGATTTGTAATTATTTCATGGGAGGGAACTTGAAACATAAAGGAGTAGGAGATAGTGCCACACGATGAGAAAGGAAGCAGGAACTAAAAATGGAGGAAGAACAAAAGTATCTCACGAGAAAGAAGGGAAAGAGAAATATGATTGAAAGACAAAGAGAAGGAAAAGTTATCATCGTAGGAAGTAATGTCGAGGGAAAATAAGGAATGACAGGCGAATGGACGAGAACGCCGAAGGAGAAGGAAGCAAAGGAAGTAGCTCTGAAGGAGGCGATGCAGGAGGAAAGCGACGGGGAAACGGAGGAGGTGCTGTTGGAAGAAGAGAGGCAGGTGGAGGAGGAAGACAACAGGGAAGTGGAGGCAGTGGAGAAAAACAAGAGGGCAGTGGAGGCGGTGGAGGAGGGAGGCAGCAGGGAGGTGGAGGCGGTGGAAAAAAAAAACAAGAGGGCGGTGGAGGAGGAAGGCAGCAGGGAGGTGGAGGCGGTGGAAAAAAAAACAAGAGGGCAGTGGAGGCGGTGGAGGAGGGAGGCAACGGGGAAGTGGAGGCGGTGGAAAAAAAACAAGAGGGCAGTGGAGGCGGTGGAGGAGGGAGGCAACGGGGAAGTAGAGGAGGTGGAAAAAAAACAAGAGGGCAGTGGAGGAGGAAGGCAGCAGGGAGG
>BOPN01001840.1:172500-175000 GCA_017312705.2 Penaeus japonicus
TGTTCTGAGATTCACCAGACACGTGTGTCATGTCATGCGATTATTACCTTTCTTCACTTTTCATTCAAGATATTTTCATTCCGCTAATATTCATGTTTTCCGGTACACTGTTTTTTTTTCTTTCTTTCTTTCTTTCTTTCTTTCTTTCTTTCTTTTCCATAGTATCATCCTGTCGAACATCTCTCTTCGGAAAAGGAAGAGAGGAAGAAAGAGAAGCCCAGTAAGTGGAAGGAAGGAACAGAAGAGAAGAAAAGGGGAAAACGAGTCGCTGACAGGGAAAGTAAAACAGATAATGATGCAGATCCGTAATAATGGTAATGATAATAGAATTATTATGAATTAGAACCGTTGTTATAGCAACTATGGTGATATTGTTCTAATAACGATTATTATTATATCATTGTAATAACAGTAATAATGTTAGTAGTAAATTAATAATTGTTTAACCTTTGTGAAACAATGGTAATGATAACAAGTAACTAAAATAAGATAATAGGGAATGATAGACAATAAGAAATGACGTAACAACCAACTATGCACAGTATAGATTTATTGAAAGATGATCTAAAGATCTTAGTTTGAGTTTAGTGGGTTGTTCTACCATTTTATCAACACGGTAGAGTGTTCTGCCATTCATAATTAGGAATTGAATGCAGTGATATAAAACAAAATAGAAATAAAGATGATGATATGAAAGCTAGAGATAGAAAATGACAGATAATAATTATATAAGAAAATTATATAAGCTCGTCGCCCCTAGACACATTCCCCGCCGGCGACTCCCCGTCCAACAAGATGGCGGCGCCGCACCTCTTTGATCACTTCAAATGACGTGGCATTATTACTACCCTGCATCCCGATTGTTCCACGCTACGCCGGCATCAAGTAGGTACGAAATAGTACTAAACTACGACAAAAATCGGGATGATAATAAGATATACATATTGATTAATGGATATATGAGCTTCCGGCCGTGCGTATCCTTACAGCAAGAGCATTCGAGTAAAGAATTTCCTCCGAGGGGATGGTGTAACAAGACAAGTACAGGAGCGTAGAGTGCGACCCAATTGAGATTATATATTGTTAATTACAATCAGATATGCAAGGGTGACACTCGACAAATGAACGTGTGGCCGCATAGTTTTAGATTGACCTTATTACCTCCTTCTTCGACGAAACCGAGACATAAACGAGATTGCGGTTGGGAAGGATATCCGCGAGGCTCGTTTGTTTTTCGTTACGCAAGATGGAAGCGGAAGAAGGGAGGGAGGGAGGGAGAGAGAGGAGGGGAAGAAGGGAAGGAGGGAGGGAGAGAAGAGGGGAAGAAGGGAGGGAGGGAGAGAAAGAAGAAGGGAAGAAGGGAGGGAGGGAGAGGAGAGAGAGGAGGGGTAGAGGGAGGGAGGGAGGGAGAGAAGAGAGGAAGAAGGGAGGGAAGGAGGGAGAGAGAGGAGGGGAAGAAGGGAGGGAGGAAGAGAGAGGAGAGAGGAAGGGAGGGAGGGAGAGAGGAAGAGAGGAAGAAGGGAGGGAGGGAGAGAGAGAAGAGGGGAAGAAGGGAGGGAGGGAGGAGGGAGAGAGAGGAGGGGAAGAAGGGAGGGAGGGAGGGAGAGAGAGGAGGGGAAGAAGGGAGTGAGGGAAGGGAAGAAGGGAGGGAGGGAGGGAGAGAAGAGGGGAAGAAGGAAATGACGGAGGGAGAGAGAATAGAAGGGAAAGAGAGAGGGAGGGGGAGATGAATGATAGTGAAAGAGAAGAGGGGAATACAGGAGGGAAGAAGGGAGAAAGTAGAAGGGGAAGATGGGAGGGAGGAAGGGAGAAAGAATGAGAGAGGGAAAGACGGAAGGGAGGTAGAGAGAATAGATTTGATTGATTGATTTTGATATGTTTATTCATACTATATACATTGTATACAAAGCATAAAGCGGGGAAAAAAGAGAAAACGAGAGGGAGGAATGAGAAACAGGAAAAAAAGAGAGAGATGAATAAAAAGAAGGAGAGTGAGAGAGAGTTAGAAGGAGGGAGAAGGCAGAGAGAGAAAAAGAGCAAAATATCTAAAGGAACACCTACAGATCCAGACGGCACCAGAACCCTTTGATTTGCTTTAAGCGGCAGCGAGATGACAATCGCACCGCTTGGCAGAAAGGTCCCTGCACTGCCACAGCCACACTCTCTCACCACCCTCTCTCATCAGCAAAAAAATGTTAAGGAAAATATATATAACATAGGCCGTGACTCTCGTAACACAACAACAGTGACATTACTAGCACAAGGAAGTGTCACAGGAAGACCTAAAGGTAAAGCTGCAGGAACTCGGCAGTAAAAAGGAACAATATTTTCTCCGAGAAGGAAGGGTGGGGGATGGAGGGAGTGGTTAGAGTTTCTAGTAAGACTTTTAGTGTTACACATCCTTACTTGCTCCTCATGTCACAACACGCTAATGGATACATACCATCACACCTGCTGACGAATCGAGGCCAAAAATGCAACCGAAGCTATTAATCAACAG
>BOPN01001840.1:180000-205000 GCA_017312705.2 Penaeus japonicus
TCTACGGTCTGTTTTCAGTATAGCATAATGTAGAATGACTAAGAAAGTTATATGAATTACAGCTGTCATCACTCGCGGCGCAAAGCTGTAATTAAAGGTATGTGTTCACGTGCTCTTCTGCCGTGTCATTGCGCGCGCAAAGTCATTCATAGATAGGTTGTTTTATGGTTGTGATTTTCATGAATATATTCTTTGGAAATGGGATCAGTAAAACCGTTTCTGCTTTCACTTTGAGTCGAATTTCAGCAAACAGCGACCGAACATTGTGGAGATTTGCAAACGTCCTTCTTCCACAAGGGAAAGAAGATCACTTCAACATGGCCTCATGTGCCGGAGGAGAGGAGGAGGGGGAGAGCGAGAGAAGGAGAGAGAGAGAGAGAGAGAAAGAGAGAGAGAGAGAGAGAGAGAGAGAGAGAGAGAGAGAGAGAGAGGGAGGGAGGGAGGGAGAGAGAGAGAGAGAGAGAGAGAGAGAGAGAGAGAGAGAGAGAGAGAGAGAGAGAGAGAGGTTAGGGGAGAGGGGGAGGGAGAGCGAAGTAGAACGAGAAAGAACGAGATAGAGAGAGAGAGGGGGGAGGATGAAGGTAAAGGGCGAAGAAGAGACAGAGAAAGAGAGAGCGAGAAACAGGGAGAGTGAATCTGAAGAAACGGAGAGAGAGGGTAAAGAGATAGATAGAGAGAAAGAGGAGGGGGTAGAGAAGGTGAAGGGACAGAGAGAGAGAGAGAGAATCACAGAGAAAGAGAAAGAGAGAGAGAGACCGGGGAGCAGAATGCAGGCAAGCACCGCTCCGGGATTGAATTAATTGGCTGAGTCATAATTGTTATTTATCCCAATCGTCATTTATTCCCGGGTCGCTCGCTCTCACTCGCGGCGCCGTGTTACTCCGCTCGTCAAGGCGAAGGCTCTCTCGCACTCGCACTCGCAGAGACTGATGCCTTTTCCTCTCCGCCTTCCCTTTGGTTCGGCTCTTGGCTCATGCGGCTTTCTGATTTCCTTTAGGACTGTAGTGTGTGTGAAAAAATAAATAAATGATAATAGAGAATATATGAATATGTGTGTGTGTAAACATTCATATATATATATATATATATATATATATATATATATATATATATATATATATATATATATACGCACACATATGTATGTGTATATATGTATACATATATATACATATATATATGAATGTTTACACACTCACACACACACACACACACACACACACACACACACACACACACACACATATATATATATATATATATATATATATATATATATATATATATATATATATATATATACAAATGTGTATGTATATATATGTATATATATATATATATATATATATATATATATATATATATATATGCATACACATATACATATATGTATGAAAGTTTACATATATAAATGTGTGTGTGTGTACACATTTATAAATTTGTATACACACATATATACACATAAATACACTGTACCCGATTTCCCACCCAATCCCAGATCGCAGGAAGCCACGCAAGAAAACAAAAGACAAATTTTCTACATTTTATTGAAAATAATGTAGAGATGATCCAAAGGCGCCCGCCCGCCCACAAGTCTTGCGAGCGGGCGCGGGATGACATGAGACGAGAAGATCGATGATCACGTGACTTAATGGATGATTATAACCTTAACTGCTGAAGAGCATCATATATACATAACGAGCTAGAGTCTGTACACCGTAAATCGTATCATAAAAACAGTTCACAGTTCTTTTGTTTTGTTTTCGTCTTAAACTTGACGGTTTTTTGTTGTTGTTGTTGTATTTTTTTTTTTTTTTTTTTTTGCAGATTGAACCTCCTTGAAACGATGCAACAGAAGTAATGCAGTCATTTGCAGAATTCTTTAAGCAATCAAGTATAAATACCAGCACTAAACATACAATACACATGACATCACACTTGTCTTGTTGCCCAACAGATGGCAGCACCGACCCCCCAAAAATTAGTAGTTATTTTTACTCATTGGCTGCACCTTAACACACCACTTTGAAAGTCTTTGGCACTCCTAGCGAAGTTCACACCTTTTGCGAAAAATTATAGTCATAGTAGTACTAAAATAATCAAATAAATCTAACCATTACATGATCATAAAATATAATAATGCTGATAAAGGTAATAGTAGTAGTAGTAGTAATAATGATAATAATAATGATGATAATAATGAAAATAAAAATAATAATAAAAATAATAACAATAATAATGATGATCACAATAATAATTATAACAATGATAGTGAAAGGTTCTTTTTTAAACCTGTACTTTTACCTAAATTCTAAGATCCGTTTTCAAAGATCTGATTTTCTTTCCAAAATAAAGTGAAATGAAAAGACAATGACATAAAAATGACAAAATCAAAAATCAAAAGCCACGAAGCATGCAAGGAAGAAGTAACCACGACGGTGACTCACGCATACAAAAAAAAACAGGTATTTCCGCCGACTAGATCAAATATTTGATTCAAATATTAGCTAGCTGACGAATTAAAAAAAAAAAAAGAAAAAAAAACACAGGTACCCCTCCCATCTTCGGAGAAAACATCTCTCAGACCACACGAGTCCAACTCTCAAGGCAGTAAGAAAGAGAGAGAGAGGGAGAGGGAGAACAAATAGATTAAAGATAAAATTTGCAAGCGCTCATCCTCGAGCCTAGACCCCCGAGGAGGCTTTCTATAACTCCAGGAGGCTCTCTAGAACCTCGGGGGAGCTCTCTAGACCCCCGGGAGGCTCTCTAGACCCCCAGAAGGCTCTCTAGACCCCCGAGAGAGCTCTCTAGACCCCCAAAAGGCTCTCTAGACCCCCAAAAGGCTCTCTAGACCTCCGAGAGAGCTCTCTAGACCCCCGTCGAGTGCTTGTAGGCGTCAGGCCGCTCGAGCTCCGTCATGCTGTGATGCGAGGCGGCGGCCAGGCTCTGCTTGGAGGCTCTGACGGGCAAGGTCTTCTCGCTGTTCGTGAGGGCCTGGTTCAGGTACTGCGCCTCCTCGTCGTCGTAGCCCATCGGGGGCGCCGTGGCATCGTGGGAGTTCCACTTGCGGCGGGACCGGAGGCTCCTCCTGCTGGCGCGCTTCTCCTCGACGACCTGAGGGAGGAACCGAGGGGGGTTAGGAGAGGGATGGGAAGGGTCCTGTGACGGTGTGGAATGTGGGTTGGGATTCGACTGGGATTCCTTTATTCTGATTTCGATGACTATTGTTGTTTGTGACATAAAGGTAATCAGTTCTTGTAGTGCATTTATTACCAGTCTCAGTTAGTGTAGTCTTTGTTATTATCTATCATTATTCCTATCAATATAATTTATATCACTATCATTGTAATTACTGGAAATATTTGTTGATATTTTCATTATCATTATTGATGTTATTATCATCATTATCGCCACTACCATCACTATTAGTCTTAAAATATTACTGATGTTATTATGAACAGTTTTAGTAGAAGAATTAGTCGAGTAATGATAATAGCAAATATTACTGTCATCATTCCTCTTATCATCATCACTATTAGTGATAATGATGATGATGATGATTATGATAATTATGATAATTATAATAATGATAATATGATCATATTAGCCTTAATATCATTATCATATCATAACTTCACATATATAACAGTAGGAGTAATGATAGTAATAGTAATAATAATAATAATGATAATGATACCAATATTAATAATAGTAAGATTGATAATCATGCTAATAACAACGATGATGATCATATTTGAAATTAGGAAGAATATAAACTAAATAGCAATGATGACCTGCAATGCGAATGGAAAATATCAACAATGATAGGAATAAATATAATTATAATGACACAACTTCCACAATTTTCATCACTATCAAAATCATTTGGATTATATTCAATAGCACTATCTCAGTTGTTGATTTTCTTTCAGTATCACTAGGACTATCATTATTATCATCTGTGTTGTCATTGCTGTTATCATTACTATGATGATTATCATTATGATCATTATCATTATCTCTAATATTACTCTTATCATTATAGCAAATACAACAACAACAATAACGATAACAATAATGATGACAACAATAATAATGATAACAAAAAATAACAACAATAATAATAGTAATAGTAATAATAATAATAACAATAACGATAATAAAAAGCAAAGCAATCGTTAAATATCAGTCACTTGCGAACAAAGGGTCGTTCACGATAACCGGCAAGGCAGCAAACTCTAAGTACTTGTCTAAAGTCAGTCATCATCAGCACGTGTCAGGAAGCGGTGCATGTAATTAACAGCGATGGTCCGTCATGGCGTAACATATTCTTGGGCAATCATCTTTGTCTCTCTTTTTGTGATTTATGGATCGTAAGTAATTAAAGATGGGATTGCTTTTTGTCTTTCTCTTTTTTTTTCTTTTCTTTTTTTTTGGCGGGAAATTTGTGTTGGTATATATTATGAAGTGCGGTTGTTAAAGGCTGTCGTTTGTTTGTTTGTTTGATTGGGACAAACACTTTGGAATGAGGTCGCAGGTTGTCTTTCTTAAGTTTTGTTATCTTTCTCTATAATCTTCCGGGCGGCGTCACCTGCCCTCCACGCCCACGCCGGTACACGCTTACATACACGCCAGTACGCCCGCAACCGGCAGCCACGCCTTACTGGTATATTCCCGGTATTTCTCTGATTGGGAGTGATGATCAGTGACGTCACGAACTTATGATTGACACAAATGGCGGTAGCAGGGAGGGGTGGGAGGGGTAGGGGGAGGGGGAGGGACGACAGACGGTGGAGTGGAAGAGGAGGAGGTAGAGTAAAGGGAAGGAGAAGGTTAAAAGAAACGAGAGAGCAATACGCGAAGCCCAAGATGAGAGGAGGAAGCTGGGAAAGAGCTTCAGTGCCGCCAGGGGGTGGGGCGAGGGGGGGAGGGGGAGAGGGGGAGGGAAGGAGGGAAAGCCAAAGGGGGGGGAGAAGAGAGGGGGAGGGGGAGGGGATTCCTAACGAACATCTGCATGGTATTAACCTTAATGGAGACACCCGCACAGTATTAGTCTTAATGAAGCCAAATGTCTGATATTCACCTTAAAGACGATCACCTCTAAGATATCAATAGACAAATGAGCCTTCGTTTAAGATGCATTGCTGCTTGGTGCCCTCCCACACGCCGGGCTGAGCGTGTGCTTGTTTGCTTGCTCACAATCACAAGCAAGTAAAAGCACTCGGCACTGCACAAAGGCATAACCACATGGAACTCTGGCGAAAGAGTAGGTCAAGGAGCGCGAGTATGCGACGCTGTCGTAAGAGCAAATGCCGGTATGAAGCATCAGTAAATAACAGTATATATTAACATAATGAAAGTAAACCAAGACACGCAGCGCTAAGAACAAAAAATAAAGTAAAGACGAGGAACCTCAAATACCGCGGAGAATCTGCTTCCTCAATCGGCCGAACGAGATGCACCGACATTCTTTTTTTCTTTTTTTGTGTAGGTATGTGTGTGTGTATGTGTGTGTGTGTGTGTGTGTGTGTGTGTGTGTATGTGTGTGTGTGTGTGTGTTCGTGTGTGTGTGTGTGTGTGTGTGTGTGTGTGTGTGTGTTCGTGCTCGTGTGCGTGTGTATGTGTGTGTGTGTGTATGTGTGTTAATGTGCGTGTGGTTCTGTGTTACGAGAGGTGAGGTAGTGATGCCATCACTCCTCTCTCACAAGTCACTCATTTAAGACATTAATGGTTCCCCTGACAGCACTCTGCGGTTGCGTTGACATGATCCACCCTAATCGTGGCATTTCCGCGCGCTCGGGTGAAATGAACAAGCAACCTGTGATCTCCTGTGTTACGACACTAATGACCGTTGCTCTCTGCAATCAAATGTCTTTAACCGAGTTGGTTAATTATATTCGCGTTCTTCTAACCTCTTTTCTTTTTACAAGATAGTGTTCATTATCATGCTAATCACGGTAGTTTAAAATCTGCTACCCAAACTTTCACATTCTTTTTCCGTCGCTTCTTCAAAAAATAATCGTAACGACCGTGAAATTACCGCCAAGTTTTCCACCAATTGAAATGCGTAACCACGTCAACCGTCGCAAAGAAAACGGACCAATGAGCGACGGACACAGGCAACCAACGGACCAATGAGCACGCGGCATCGAGGCGACAAGAGCCAAGATGGCGCGTGGCGTCTCTCCATCCGCCTTACCTTGTACGTGAAGATGCCGCCGATGAGGCAATAGAACAGCATGATGAGGATCTGCGCGAGGGTGAGGCCTTCGGCGGCCCAGATGAACTCATCCTCGTACGTCTGCTTCTCCCACTCCAAGTGATCGTAGCGGCCCTGCCTGATGACCCAGTTGCTCAGGTAGTAGATGTTGACGCCGATCACAGCGAAGGACTTGACGAGCCACAGCCAGGTGAGCGAGGGCTTGCGCTGGAAAAGGGGGGGAGGGGGAAGGGGAACGTTAGAGTAAGGGAAAACTTAAACAAACAGGAAAATGATCATGCACTGAGGATAACGTTTCTCGATAAACAAATTAGTTGAGGGATCTTAATGACTAAGACGATAAAGACCATTAATAGGCTTAACGAGTTGTAATACCACTAATACCATTCCGCTAAAGGGCCGCTTACACTACTCAACGGCAACACATTCTATTCATAAGCATAAGTAAATAAAAAGCAAATATCTAGTGAACGACGCTTAAAGTGGCAAGAACCAATAAGAACGCGCCACTCATTAGCTTTATCGCCATCACGATAACGATTACCGTAATTCGCGCAGCCACACCCTCGCTACAGTATAAGAAGACCTTGTATAACCTCACTCCGGATGGAACCTCCCACTCCACAAATAAAAAACCGCAATGAAGACCCAGCGTGAGACAACGTACACAGAGCAAACACGGACAAAACACCGGAGAGGCTTTGGAGAGTCCTTACGCGTCCGAGATAAAAGGTATCCAAAAAAACATACACCTTGAAGGGCCTGAGGATGAAAGGGCCACACAGTCAGGACCTCGGCACTTCAGAGATGCGGTGCTTGAAGGACACTTTACGAGAGCCATTACTAACGCCAGGGATATATATTTAAGTCCTATCTACGTTGCAAATGAGCTTGGCAACCAATGAAGAAATTACGACTATCAACAAAAGCATTATGAATTGATTTTCGAATATGGCAATATGGCATCTCACCCCCCCCCCCCCCCACACACACAAACACACACACACACCAACTACCTAGGCACGGCTTGAGATTTGATTCGGGTGCTGTACGCTATCAATAATTATATGGCACTTATTGTAATTATCAGGGTTTTTTTCATAAAATACAAATACAAATGTAAATGCTAATGATCATTCATTCCTCACGAGCGGGCCTTAAACTTCTCTATCGTTCTTGAAACATAAAACTGATATTACTTCTTAATATGCTTTGATATGCGAGTCTACAGTACTTGTGTTTATCAGTTAAAGCAACAAGCAAACGCGGGGTGCTGGGTGCCCTTCTTGCGCGCAGGTGCAGGAGGCCCTTAAAAGGAGGGCCTCTGTATGGTGGGGAGAAAAGGGCGTCGCGGATGCACCCTAATTTTCTGTTCTTCCTCGCGAGGATAGGATTACACTGGTGAACGCGGCCAGAGGTCTACATGTACCTCCTCCTGAACGCTTTTTAAAACTCGGAAACCACCCTCACGCTCCCTGACCCCCTACCCTTACCCCCTCTCCTGACTCCCTCCCCTAACACCGCCCCCCCCCCCGTAGTTGTCGAAACAGACCTCTACGTTTTGTTTACTTTCGCGAGTCTGCGCTGCTTGTTGTGTGAGGAGTTCGAGGCGAGCTTTCTGGGGCACTCGTTCCGCGCCGGAGATGATGTCTTTGAGATGAGAGAGTCTTCCTTTAAAGGCTCTTTGATAATTGCGTGTGAATGCAGGACTGTCCGGCGAGCAGCCAGCCGTCTCATATATCATCGTCTGATTTCTTTCTTATAGTTTAGTCTTCGGAGGCTGGCGGTTAACCTTTGCGCAGACCTCCGTCCTCCCCGTGCACTCACGCCCGAGATCCCTCGCGCTGTTCCATCGTGACCTTTAACGATCGCTAGTTACCAGTCTTGCAAGTTACGGGTCGTGGAGGGTGCACCCCCCCTCCCCTCCCCCTGCCCGACTCATCTACACATTCACACGCGCGCACCACGCCCTACCACGTAGGGACACACACACACACACACACACACACACACACACACACACACACACACACACACACACACACACACACACACTCACACACACACACACACACACGCACACACGCTGGTACCCCTACCCTACCCCCCTTCCCCATAAACCCTCCCTTTCCTACTCTAAACTCCACCTTATTTATTGCAAAACCAACCTGCACTCTCGCTCTACCTTAGGTCACGTGATCAAGTATTTTTTTCGAGTAACGAGAGACGAAACAACAACAACAATACATCGCGAATGTGACGAGAGAGGAACCCTTGCAGCGAGGAGATGACATGGCCAAAACTAGTCTCAGAGATGCTGGGCCTCTGATTATCCCGGCCATCCCTCAGCATCCCGACATGACAGATCACTGTGTGCCTCTCCCCCTACCCTCCTCCTCTCCCCCTACCCTCCTCTTCTCCCTCTACCCTCCTTCTCTCCCCTACCCTTCTCTCATCTCTCATTCCCCATTCTCCCTTCTTTTCCCTCATCCTCTCCTCCTCCCTCTTCTCTCCCCCTCTCCTCCACTTCACCCATTACACTCTCACCCATTAATCTCCCCTCCCCCTTTCTCGTTCCTCACCCCCCTCCCCTAACCCTGTCTTCCCTCACCCTCTCCCACACTTCTCTCCCTCCACCCTCTTCCCCTTCTCCTCCTCCTCCTCCTTGCTCTTACCTTGACTAACGCGAGGATATAGATGGCGCAGCAGAAGACGCCCGCAATGCCTTCCCCGACGCCGATGTAGCACCGCATTTCGAACACTGGAGGGAAGAAAAAAAAGAAGACGGTCACCTTGCGTTTCACTTTGACATAATCACGTCGATGAATTTATTTGTAGTGGATTAATTTTTCAAAATCATCATCGACTGTCATAATTTTAACCTGATTCTATGCTTGTTTGTTTTTATAATGTTAGCATGATAGATAGCTCACGAAGCTACACTGTGTATAAGGAGCACTGCAGTCAATAGCATAATTATTCTCTTCGTATTGTCACATCACATAGCTATTAGTATCATCACCATTAGCGCTCCTGTTGCTTTGACCATAATTACCGTCACAAGAATCACTAATTACATTAACTAAACCTGAATAACAGCGGGCAAACTCACTCTGCTCAAAGATGTAGATCTTATTGTGGCATTTCTCCACTGCGAGGCTGATGGGGCACAGGTACCACATCTCGATAATGTACTGGTAGCCATAGAAACCAAAACTCGTGATGGCGTGGATCTGAAAAGGAGAAGAGGAAAGTCAGCCGTGTAGTCCTGGTACTTGTGGTTGCGTGAGTGGGTTGTGAGGTGTGGTTCCGCGGACGTTGAGAAAGTGTAACTATACCGTAGTGACTTGAACTGCCGCTTCACTTTAGTGTAGTGAGTTCAAGTTTCAACTGGTGAAGTGTTGTTGAGTATTTGTATTCTGTGGTTGTATTTCTGATATACTGAAGGAATGGAAATGTTTGCACTTAGGTGTGTACATGTGTAGAGGGCGAACAAGAGCAAGAGTAATGATGAGAGCCGTGGATGAACAGGTGTTATAGAAGGATAACAGGAAGAGAGGAAGGCGGATAACAAGAAGGAAGAGGGGAAGGATTAGTACGTGTAGGAAAAAAGGCAGGAATGATATACAAATGATAAAAAAAAATGCTCATTCAAAAATTAATAATAACAACGTACATCAAAAAGACACACGCCATTCGAGAAAAGAAAGTGAAATCAGATCTGCCCAAAGAGGTTACGGGGAAACTAAGGTAGTAGTATCGTGACCACGGTGCAGCTGTAAGGGTGCGGAGGCAAAGGTTACCGTCCGTGGCGACAGCAAGACGCCGCAGCTGTAGGGGAGGGATCGGGGGGGATGCTATGTGCAGGTGGTTGCCCCGAACAGGGCGTGAGTGATGAACAATGAGACAGATGCCGTGTGGTTCATGTCTCCTACAGGGGATTAGTTCAATCACGGTCTCAAAGGGATGTCGTTCTCATTACAGGTGTAGGGGTATTTCATATAGGATCTTTGAGGGATATGTGTCATTGGAGCAGAATAATCCTTTATTTGAAAAAAGTCAGGCCTAATAGCAGTTGAACCTATACTGAAACTTCCTACTTATTAAACGTAGGAAAGAAGAAAGAAAGAAGAAAGAATTTGAGATGAAACAGTAAATAAACCTCCAAAACAGTAAATGAACCTCCACCGAAACCTCATGCTACTAAACCTCAGCCTTCACTTACAATGTCCAAGGCGGCGAGGAAGATGCCGCACTTGATCACGCACCGCAGGGTACAGCAAGCCATGTTCACGACGCTTGCACGAGACCGAGGATCTTGAAGGGGGGTTCCGGGACGGCTGTCTCGTCTGTCGCTCTTCTTGAGAGCTGATGGTGGTCTTGGCTTCTGTTCAAGGCTTCTGCAAAAAAAAGGGAGAGAAGATCGATTACTTTGCGAAAAGTTGAGAGCGTCTTTGAGTAGGATGGGAGGTCTGTGCTGAATCGACCATCCTTTAGAAACCACTGCGGTTCTCTTTTGGTCGGGGATCAAGCAGAGAATCGCTCGAGGGGAAAATGCACTCTGCGTCCTCGCCGCCTCGTTATTCCTTCCTTTGTTATTGCACAAAAAATCCTTGAATTCCTGCCTTGCGGCTTGAACATTACAATTAACTAGATAATAAGCGACTAGAAAATAAGCATTGAATATAAAAAAGTGTGTCACAAACGAGTATGCACGCGGTCTGTATATGTGTCATTACAGGACTGTGTTAAAATTTCAAGGTGATCGGAAGAACTTCATTCCCCAAGTATTTCCGCCCCTTGGACTTCTCGGAGGTGGAACGGGAAGGGTGTCCAGGCGTCACTCACTCCGCACTGGCGTCGCCTCTGCCCTCCCCAACCCCTGCCCGCCCCCTGCCCCCCTCCCCCACCCAGGGTCCCTACTCCGGGTCAGCGCCGCCGAGTCCTTCCCGACCCTCGCGATGAAAAGCCGCTCGGGTCCATGAAAGGAAGTGGTGTGAGTCCTGGGAACATTGTCGTAAATCATAAGGATTGAAAAAACCTTGGATTTTTTTTCTCTTTCTCTCTTGTTAGCGTGTTCGCATCGCATTCCTGAGATTCCTATGTCTAATAGATAAAAAAAAAAAACTACACAGCATCACTAAGTAAGAATGAACTCTTGGGTAGATTCATGACAATTGTTCTCTCCAAGGCAACGTACTTTCCCTCCAGGAAGTAGCCTCCGGTAACACGGCACTCGCAACACACTATACAATGCACACTAAACCACAAAATATCCACGTAAGGTCATGGTTTCACACTCCGCTGAAGATCTGTCCGGGTCATCACTCGATATCACTAATCACTAATCAGTGTGACAGTAATTAACACATCAGCACTCCTCACTAATGACACAACTAATCGCCACGGGTTAAGTGACAAGCCTCTCCGTGGATCGGCCACTTACACAACGGCCCAGCAAGCGCCGCACACGATGTTTACGCTGCCGTAGTCAAACCTCAACTGTGTCCGCCAGGAACCCCGCGCGGCTTTACATGTTCGTACGAGTGAGTCACCTCCCCGCGGGCACGTTCGCGGATTCACATGGATGGGGCAGGATTCTCCGAAACGCGCCAATGGTTCGTCATTTGTATTGTGCGACGCGGAACACTAACCCTTCTGGCATCGAGCTGTATAGCTCCTTCATGATCCATAGCGGAAGTATCTTCGAGTTTTCCTAGAGTTCGTGTTCTATTACTAAGATGGTGACACAGGTACGGCGGAAGTCGCTCGGTCTCCCTGTTCTAATACTTTCTAGAAAAGGTGGCGATTTTCCTCGAAGTTCCGATTTCAGTGACCGTACACTACCCTATTAACTTCCTCTCCTTACAATATTCATCGCGCCTTGTTCCCTCTTCCTCTCATACACTTCTCTAACCCTTAACACAACACCGTGAAAACAAAACCGAAAGAGAAGATCTTCCCCGCAGTATCGTGTACCGCTTCCACTTAGCAGCAAGCCCTGTGACGAGAGCGTGAAAGTCGCAATTCAAAGATGATGACACGAGCGAAACTCACGAGGAAAAGACATCGCGAAGGCAAGGCCAGTCTCGACAACCCCTTGAGGCTCCGGAACGAGAGTCTCCACTGGTTAAGTTTCCCTCATTATCATGTTTTTCACACTGGATCTTTGATTACACACCCAGCCTTGATTGCAGGAGACCGTCAGCTGGGGAGGTTTATGGCGGCCGCAACAGGAGAGAGAGAGAGGTGCTAGAAACTATAAGGTTGTATAAATGTTTTAGGGAAAAAAGTTGATAGATTTACGTTTGGATCTGTGACTAAGTTTTATTTTATCTTATTATTATTCACAATCAGTCCTTCGACAATCGAATTACAAAGTGTCTAAAATAATGATGATAATAGTATTACTGATAATAACGTGGGTGGTAATTTTCTCATAAGTTCTTCATAACTGACAAAGAAGACTTAGGGTACAATAATCAATAAATTAAATATCCTTTACCAAATGATCTATAGATGTGCTCTACAAAAGTGGCCATGGCTTATGATTGCCAGACGCGTGAAAGGAAAGCTCAGTCAGCGAAGGCCTGTGAATTGGCGTAAACAACCGCCCTGAAATATATAGGAATGTGATTTTTCTCCTTTCATAATAGGTCTGGAACTATGGCTTAAGTGTGACGTAATATCTATTTGTTCATATTTGAGAGGCGGTGTTAGAAGACTGAGAGAAAGATTAGAGAAAGGTTGGTGGGAATACTATATAGATTTGTGTCTGTGGCTTGGAGATAGAAGTGACAAAAGGAAAAGACAAACCTATAAAATGTATTGATTTGTGTAACATGTATCTTAAGAGTGCAATCATAGAGTTTATTCACTTGCTTGCCAATCTGTTAGCATTTGAAAAGATTCCCTCAGTGATCATTTAATTTATAGCCTTATCTTTAATTACGATGAAAAATGTAGTTCGATCACTAAGAGTAAAAAGGTCACATGTAGTAGTAAATGAGTGAGGATCAAATCAAATGTTACAATTATCAGGTGTTCCTCTGAGCAAATAAATACTGACTTGGCAACTCACTCTGAGAGGTGATGCCAACACGACATCATGCAATAATCCAATAAATATTATACCATTCTTATAAAAGCAGTTTTCATTTTTTTAATGCGTTTTCTGTATGTTAATCATCATCATGTCAATACCGACGTAGAGTTAACCTTGTCGACCGTAACTTTGATTTTTAAAGTTGGATCATACAAAGCCACCTGTACACACGCCGTGGGATTGTAGTCTCATACCTCTTCCATTCATGTAAATATTTCCAACATAAACGAATAGACTTCAAGATTCAAACAAAAATCTGTCATTCGCATGGTAGAGTAAACCCCAGTACGAATAATGGTTATACGGATGAGTAATGCTCCCCAGGTTACTACAGAGCCGTAGGGGGTTATTGTTCCTGGAAGGAATCGAGATAGGACTGCGATCTCGTTTTCTATGAGTCATGGCGCCACTTTGTGAATCGGATGACGTCACTCACCAGCACAGGAAGTGGGGGGAATGCGACACCCAACATCTCCTTCCGTATTGTGGGGATTTTACCTGGAATGCCCAAGGGTACTGACATGCCCTTATTGGGGAGAGCTTAATTTGGGTAGATCGAAATACAGGTCTTCATTAAAGTTTTATTTTCTCATGTGAATCCGTGTCTATGGGTATTACTATCGCAATGACTGAAGTATCTCCTGTTTTTCCTTCTCAGATAAAACCAACGTAATAAAGAACATGCAGGAGTCCAAAAGAACACACGGCGATGATAAAAGTTTAATACCAAAGTGATATAATAACCAGGATAATAATAGCAGTTTAGTACCAAATGATATACACAGAGCTCAGATAAACCCTACAAAAGCACGCGGGGTCACAAGGGGGTCAAGTACAAGAGATAGTGAAAGGGCCAGCCCAGTGCCAGGTAGAAGAGTGCCAAAGTGCTCAGAATTTAAAAAAGAATAGTGAGGCGCTGTAAAAGTTTAACGAATTTAGGACGATCTCTTGACGAAGAAAGGTGTCATTCCAGGTTTGTTGCGCCGTTGGTGGTGACATAACTTTCCTTGTATCTGAGGTTCTTTCCCTCTCGCTCCAGAACGGACATGCCGGGGCGATGAGGCTGCTGAGGTTTGTTTCGTGGCGGTTTGTTTATTTATATATATATATATATATATATATATATATATATATACATATATATATATATATAATATATATATATATATATATATATATATATATATATATATATATGTATATATATATATATATATATATATATATATATATATATATATATGTATGTATGTATATATATATATACACATATATATATATATGTATGTATATATATATATATATATATATATATATATATATATATATATGTATGTGTGTGTGTGTGTGTGTGTGAGTGTGTGTGTGTGTGTGTGTGTGTGTGTGTGTGTGTGTGTATAATCACATATATATTATACATATATATATATATATACATATATATATATATCTATATATATATATATATATATATATATATATACATACATACATACATATATATATATATATATATATATTGTGTGTGTGTGTGTGTGTGTATGTGTGTGTGCACATGTACGAAAGTACAGGTGCACATATATAAGCATACTCACATATACACACACCCATATACAAATATAGAAATGCAATCACACATATATAAATAAGATATGTTCATGTGTGTATACACTGATACATATAAACACACACATGCACGTGCATGTTTATGTATGTATGAGTGTGTGTGTAAGTGAGTTAACAAAAGGAGAAAGGCATAAAGATGCGAACAATAGAGAGAGAGAGATAGAAAGGGGAAGGCAGAGCCAGGAGGAATGAGAACGGAACAGCGTTGCGTAACAGAGCAAAGGAGCCGCGGAGGAAAGATAAACGGAGAGAAAAGCTAAGGAAGAAAGAATAAATGGAAAGAAAGAGAGATATGGGGAATAAAACGAAGATAGAAAAGTGAGAGAAGGAGGGAGACAGGGAGAATAGGAAGAAGGAAGAGATAAGAATGAGACGAAAAGAGAGATAAGAGTATATGTTCAACGAACTGGAAGAGAGAGAACAGAGAAAAGGGAGGAGGAGGAAGAGAAGAGGAATATTAATATATTACATTAAAGGACTGGAAAAACTTTTAACAAAATAGTGAAGAAAGAAGAACAAAAACAAAATAAAGAAAGAAGCAAAGATAGAGGCAGCGAGAAGAAAAATGGAAAATTGCAGATGTTGAATTTAGTTCCACCACTTTGAGCTGTAGTCTGAGCGCCGAAAAATCCAAATTCCTAAGCATTTTTTTAGATCTTTTCTAAGGCGACGCAGAACCAGCTGTTCGCCATTACTGGGAAAAATGAAAATGATAACTTATGTGAATAAAGAAACATTTAAATGCCATGACAAAACGCCAGATATCAATATGAAAGAGAGACCAAAATTGCCAAATCAGTAACGTCATATAATCTTCACCCTTTGCAATGAAATAAGTAACTCTTTCATACGGAGATCAGTCCTTCTTCGTTCACATATAACGGGGCAAGGACCTCAGTAGGAGCCTTTAAGAACCAGAGCATCAGCAGGGCGTTGGGCAGGGAGGGAACACCCGCGCCACGCAAAAAGAGGAACAGACAGCGAGGGATCCATGTAAGTAGAAACACACACACATACACACACACACACGCAAACACTAACAACAAACACACCCATACTTCTGTATTTATATATCGGAAATAAGACTGTTTGTGTATAACGGATATATAAAATAAAACAAAAAGTAATAACACGCACCCTTACCTAAAATATCGTAGCAGGAAATGGATAGTTATGTAATGCTTATTCATGTTTTATTATGAAAAGTGAATATGATATGATATATTACATCGCACTGCCAAGCAGGATATGTTTTATTATGACTTAATACAAGAAGACCTTAAGTAAATTACGATAACTTTGATAACAATCATATTACCAGTAACAATGATGATAGTTATGATCATAACAATAATGCCAATAGCTATAATGATAGTAATAATGACAATAACAACATTTATAACACAGGTAATACCAACGACGGAATAGAAAAACAGACGCAGCGAGCGGCTCAGTCAAACCGAATATACGTTCCATTCTAGAACACAGCAATTGACCAAAGAGCTTCGCAAATAGAAGCGAACGTTAAAAGTCACTCTAGACTCTGAAGAATTTGACGAGGATGAGGGTGCGGGTGCGGGCGCAAGAGTGCGGGCGGCGGGGCGGCCGTGGAGCGGAGGGGCGCGAGTCCGAGGGAGGGGCGGGAGGCAGGCCGACACACCTTCCTCGGGACGCGCCCACACACGGCAGCCCTTCACGACCTGCGGCCTGCTCCTCTGGCGACAGGAGAGCAGGCCGTCTGTTCTGCTTGCGCGTGTCTGTGTGTGTGTGTCTACTTGTGTGTGCGATGCGTGTATGTGTGTATGTGTGCGTGTGTGTGTGTTTCCAAACACAGACATAAGCATTTATGTGCTTGTGAGTGTATTATTGTGTCTTTGTACCTATTTACTTCTAGTGTGTGACCGCGTGTTTGCTAGTGTGTGTGAGTTGACTGTATTCATCCGTGTGTGTCACCGTTCATTTGTATATATGTGTCTGTATATCTTCTAATTCATGGATGTGTGTGGCTGTACTTGTACGTCCATGTGGTTGTTCATTCTGAATTACGCGTATTCGTACTTGTTAATACCTATGTGCCCAGAATGCCTTTGTAAATGCTTACCTGCGTTAATGTAATTATAAAACGAATATATCAAGGAGATAGCGAAAAGAAAACCGAGAAGGAAAAGAATAAATCGAGGAAGACCAATTTAAAGCAAGAAAAAAAAAACTATAAAAATAGCCCAGCCACCAAATACACAAAGCGTAGCTGAGTGCGCATCATTTCCCATTCCACCTTCCCTCTCTCCCTCCCTATCTCCCTCCCCTCCATCTCCACCCTACCTCCCGCTCTCTCTCTCTCTCTCTCTCTCTCTCTCTCTCTCTCTCTCTCTCTCTCTCTCTCTCTCTCTCTCTCTCTCTCTCTCTCTCTCTCTCACCCATTCCTCCATCTCCACCCTACCTCCCGCTCTCTCCTTCCCTCCCTCCCTCCCGTCCTCCATCTCCACCCTACCTCCCGCTCTCTCCTTACCTCCCTCCCTCCCTCCCTTCCTCCCATACTCCTCCCCTCCCTCCCTCCCGTCCTCCTTCCCTCCCTCCCTCCCATACTCCTTCCCTCCCTCCCTCGCGTCCTCCTCCCCTCTCTCCCTCCCTCCATCCCTTCCTCCTCCCTCCCGTCCTCCTTCCCTCTCTCCCTCCCCTCCATCCCTCCCCTCCATCTCCACCCTACCTCCCGCTCTCTCCTTCCCTCCCTCCCTCCCTCCCTCCCTCCCACTCCTACCCACATCATAAGACGCGGCAGAGGGATCTGTTAGCAGATGGGGCGGGCGGCTTCAGGGGGACAACACGAACCGTCGCCGCCCTCATCGTCCCCCCCCCCACACCACACACACACGACCCGAGCCAACCCCCTTCACCCCCTTCTCCTCCTCATCCTCATTCTCATCCTGCTCTTCATCCTCATCCTCATCTTCCGCTCTCCCTCTCTCCCCTCTATCTCTCCTCTTCAGCCTCCTAATCCACCTTATCACCCTACATCTTCTTCTTTTATTTCTTTCCCCATCCTCATCCTCCTCAATCCTCCTCTTCCCCCCCTCCTCTTCTACCTCCCCCCTCCTCCTCTTCATCCTCCCCATCCTCCTCCTCCCCATCCTCCTCCTCCTCCCCCATCTTCTTCCTCCTCTTCCCCCATCTTCCTCCTCCTCCTCCCCCATCTTCTTCCTCCTCTTCCCCCATCTTCCTCCTCCTCTTCCCCCATCCTCCTCCTCCCCGATCCTCCTCCTCCTCCCCCATCCTCCATCCTCCATCCTCCTCCTCCTCACAGCAAACTCAGCTAGAATATATCTGAATCCAATGCATTTTGTGATCGAGGTGCATTTAGCTGCGTCTGCCTGTAAGAGCAAAGAAGCGACCACACAGATACCCTCTCTTCGTCCCTTCTTTATCTGTCCCTCGCCGTGGGACTCTCCACTCTCACCTCCTCTTACACGAGACGCGCGCATAAATACATTGGATAAAGATAGATAGATAGATTGACATATATGTACACACACACACACACACACACACACACACACACACATATATATATATATATATATATATATATATAGAGAGAGAGAGAGAGAGAGAGAGAGAGAGAGAGAGAGATAGATAGATAGATAGATAGATATAGATATATATGTATATATGTATATATATATATATATATATATATATATATATATATATATATATATATATATATATATATATATATATATATATATATATATTGTGTGTGTGTGATCATTTACTTATATATCCATTTTTTATGTGTGTTTGAGTCTGTGTGTATAGAAGACAGAGAAAGAGAGAGAGAGAGAGAGAGAGAGAGAGAGAGAGAGTGAGAGAGAGAGAGAGAGAGAGAGAGAGAGAGAGAGAAGGAGAGAGAAAGAGAAAAGAGAGAGTGAGAGAGAATGAGAGAGAGAAAGAGAGAATGAGAGAGAGAGAGAGAGAGAATGAGAGAGAGAGAGAGAGAGAGAGAATGAGAGAGAGAAAGAGAAAGAGAGAGAGAAAGAGAAAAGAGAGAGAGAAAGAGAAAAGAGAGAGAGAGAGAGAGCGAAAGACAATATGACTCAAATGCCTCATAGACGCTGCCCCTGCTCACACTTTCCTAAACGAGCGATAACCCCGAGCGAAAGCGTCCTTGCGTAAGGGAACGCATCATCGGTGTACATAGCGAGGGATGCTCTAAGCAGCTTAACTAAGCAAATAACCCACCAAAAGGGAGAGAGCAAGAAAAAACAACAAGAGGAAGAAAAAAATAATAAACAAGGAACAGTGCCAACGTCACATTTTTCACTCGCATGACACTTGTCTTGTCATGAAGACGCGACACATTTTGGGGATGCTTTTTCCCGTTTTCAAATGCGTCGTTGCTGAAATAAGCAGCTCTTTGTGGCATTGGGTTTATTAGGAGCAAGCACGCGCGCACTCACACACATACACAGAGATACACACAAACACAGACACACTCACACACACACACACACACATATATATATATAGATATAGACAGATAGAGAGATGGACACACACACACACACACACAGATGGAGAAACAGAGAGAGAAAGTGAGATGCAGAGACAGAGAGTGAGAGTGAATGGGAGGACGAGTGGGCATAGGAGAGACAGGAGGAGATTGCACGTCATCTCCCGGGCCCCTATATATATCATATATATATATATGATATAAAAATGATATAAAAATATAAAAATGATATATAAATGATATATAAATGATATATCATATATATATACATATAATGTGTGTGTGTGTGTGAATGTGTAGGTAATCAGGGTCCAAAGTGACAAGTACCCAGTGTAAGATATTATTGTTCTGAAATATCTGATAACCATTTCCAGGATTATCTTCTGGCTCGAGAAAAATAAAAGGAATATTACATCTCTGATTTCAGGGCGTCCGTGAGTAGCAACAGCCTCTTGGTCTTTCGGCGGATGCAAACCCTTGCAGTGCAACAGCAAAATCATATTTACAAGGAAGGGATGGAAGATATAATCCGCCTGAGACACGAAGCACTAAAGTTGCCTGCGCGACTGGCGTTCCGCGGGGTGGACCATAATGCTTTCTCTCTCCTTGTTCGTATAATGCAAAGGCCTCACCTCTATGAAAACTGACAAGGTCGGAATTCATGAGGTCACTGGTTCACGGATCGCCAGGCGGCCGATTGGCTACAAGTAGGAGCAGAGAAGTTATTCATGCCACTTGGCCCGAAAAGACGGCATTCAACCGCCCACTCGCGTCGCACAGCAGGAGAATAGAAAGCCAAGGTACGTAAGACGGCGAGCTCTTAACAGCAACAATGTCCAGCTGGTTAAGAACAGCACAAGAGTGAGGCTGCGAGGCTAGTGCTACGCCCTTATGCATATTGTTTTCTGTGCTGTGTACGGCGGTAATGCGGATGTACGGCGTGTGTTAGTACCCTTGAGTATTTCTAAGAACGGATTTTGGATTTAGCATAAACTATTCTTGCTTGCGTGTATTGCTTTTGAATGGCATGATATTGATAGTAAGAATACTCTTTTTCAAGCTGTGCGAAAGTTTGTGTGTATAAGATCCCGAGTATTTGTATGAATAAGTGCATAGGGGCATGACACAAGGATTCTGACCCAGTGAACGTAATAGTAATATCAGCTTTATTATTCTCAATATGTCTTGATTCAAGAATGGAACAACTTTTTATACTTCAGTGAAATTCTATAAACTCCATTTGCACATTGAGCTTTCGCGAATACGTCAGCGTGTTAAGTTCCAGCGAGGCCCGATAAAAGCAAAGCTGCAACGATACAGAATAAAACTATTTCGGATCAAACGTTTTCATGAATCTCTATTCGGGGGATTATGTCATTGGATCCTTTTGATTCTCTCTTGGAAAGGAATCAAGTATTTTATGAGCTGAAACGGCGTGAAGCGTAGTGTAAAACCTGTCTTTTCTTACTGCGGGGAGCTTTCTTCTTATCAATGTATCAGGGACTGAATGGGAGTGCGCGCGCGCGTGTGTGTGTGTCACTGTGTGTGTGTGTGTGTGTGTGTCACTGTGTGTGTGTGTGTGTGTGTCACTGTGTGTGTGTGTGTGTGTGTGTCTGTCAGTGTGTGTGTGTGTGTGTGTCTGTCAGTGTGTGTTTGTGTGTGTGTGTGTATGTGTATGTGTATGAGTGTGTGTGTGTTTGTGTGCATGTATATCTATCTATATATCTACACACACACACACATGCGCAGGTACGAGAGAGAGGGAGGGAGAGAGAGAGTGAGTGGTAATACCCTCATATTTACAGCCAGGAATATCATCTAATTGAAATATATAAATGCATCGAAAGTTTGATAGACGTAGCTACATGCTTACATGCGGTGTGTGTGTGTGGTTGTGTGTGTGCGTGTGTGTGGTTATGTATGTATGTGTTTGTGTGTGTGTGTGTGTCTAAATAGACATACATATCTATACCTAAATTACCTCCAACAATCAGATTAGCGTCCTCTCTTTCGCCTCCGCCATCGCCGAGCAGCATCCTGGTTCTAACTGCGCCACAAGGCAGAAAGGCAACATGTCAAGGGAAGCACTGGGCAAAACGCGAGGATTCGCCCCCAGGAGGACGTAGCCAAGAGGAGGATTTATAGCACTCGAGGCCGACCGGGGATATAAGCCGGAGTAACCGGTTGCCGTCGACGACTTCATGCGGATAGAAAAATTGTACCACGGTTGTTCAGTTTCTTTGTGGTTGCTTGGGGTGTTAAAAAAAAAAAAAAAAAAAAAATGTTGTAATAGACTGAGTTTTATGGTGTTGCTTTGCAGAGGAGGTGTTATAACGTCCAGGTGCAGCGGTTCAAAAAAAAAAAAAAAAAAAAAAAAACATGGTGTTCGAGAATCATCAGTGAGACAATTCAGTATAATATTGGAATACGCAGACAGTTAGACGAGTGAATTTAAAAAAAAAAAGTAGAAATTAGAATTAATGATTTTATAAACGAAGATATTTTTAACTTGTATATTTTCAATTTCTTGAATACGTAGCTCTATTTTCTGTATTCGTTTGTTTGTCTTTGGTTCTATAAATTAAATGTACTAAATTCACTTCACTCAACGAATTTCTCTTTGAAGAAAAAAATCTACGCGTGTGTTTGTGTGTGTGTGAATACGAGTACTAAGAAACATATGTACGTATGTGAGTGGGTGTTGATGTATGTGCGTGCATGTTTTTGCACCTTTTTAACTTTGCGTGCAGAAAATATGCGACGGAAACGCAAAGAAATCCCCCCCCCCCTTTACTTCACTATCTATGAACCTATTACATGAAGACGCACAAGCACAGCCAAACGCCCAATAATGCATGGAAACAAAGAGAGAAGAGGATGATAAAAAGCAGGCAAGCAAGGATCCGGATATCCCTTCGACACGCACTACAAAATGCACATCTTGACAAGTTTAACCTCCCGTCATATCCTTTGTATCGAAGGATGTGACACATTTCTTACTAAGGACCGCGCCTCCCTTGGGAATCTGGACTGCCCGGGGCTTGGGTACATTTATGCGGAAGAATTTTGATTTGGAAATATTTGTTCAATATGGTTATGCTTTTGAGAGACAGGGATTTGATTTGGATTGATTGTGCGGTTTGAATTATCTACCGAAGGGTGAGTCACCGAGTAGCATTAACAAAAATTAACGTGTTAATACAATTGTGAGATGTTTGCTCACTTTCGATTGTTTTTTGTAAACAGGACATGTCAAATGCTATCACGTAAAACCAGATGTGATAACGTATTTGTTTGATTATTAATTTTATGTCTTTTATTTTGTGAGACCTTCAAAGAAAACGAGAATACATGCGCGGGAAGACTAACCTAATTCCAGATACAGGACTGAAAACGGGAAAATTTAAAAGTTACACCGACAATAATTATGAAAATCAGAAACAAGATAATGACTTTAATAATAAAACGGAGATGAAAAAATAAAACATTCCGAGAGAATAAGTAATAACCAGCAACATAATAAGTACCATTAGCAGTTCCACTTTAATAATCAACAATAAGATTAGTACCACAAGCAGTTCCAATTTCATATAACGTTTCACAATATGTGGTAACAATTCCTATATACCCAAAAGATTTATTTAAGGATATTTGCCTCAACAAGAATATCATTGAACAGAAAAACATAAACACTGACCAATTGGAAACCTCAGTCAAAAAGGCACAATCGTTTTACTCACACTTATCGTAAATGGCCAAAGACCTTATTAAGCTTTCAGGGGCGCAGCCAAGATTTTACCAAGGGGGAGTCCCTATGGTGAAACATGGAAGAAACCCCCCCGAAAGCTTTGAAAGAGGGAGGGTCTGTGAAACTTCTTTCCTTCGCCTCTCATGACTGAATTATTTACCTTTGTGATCTACCAGTGATTTACGTAGGCCATTGATGATATGCTCAACAATACATAAACAATGCACAAACTTTGAAGGGGAGGACACGTGCCAGCTGTACCCCCCCCCCCCACCTCCCCGGGTACGCCTCTGAAAGAACCGGTCCTGCACAAGAATGGGGTTTGATCGTTCAATGTTTTCTTGGCTTCGCTCCTGACAGTTGCTTGTATTTGTTTGTTTTCCAGAGTTTTTGTTTACGGACTTTGGAAAGCGAAAGCTGCTCAAAGTGAGAATGATCATTCCTGTCTCTCTCCCTCTCTCTCTCTCTCTCTCTCTCTCTCTCTCTCTCTCTCTCTCTCTCTCTCTCTCTCTCTCTCCTCTCTCTCTTTCTCTGTCTCTTTCTCTCTCTCTCTCTATCTCTCTCTCTCTCTCTCTCTCTCTCTCTCTCTCTCTCTCTCTATATATATATATATATATATATATATATATATATATATATATATATATATATTATATATATATATATATATATATATATATATACATATATATATATATATATAAACATATATATATATATATATATATATATATATATATATATATATATATATATATATGTATATATATATATACAAATATATATGTATATATATACATATATATATATATATATATATATACATACATATATATCATTATATATATATACTTACATATATATATATATATATACATATATATCTATATCTATCTATCTATCTATATATATATATATATATGTGTGTGTGTGTGTGTGTGTGTGTCAGCCCCCCTCCCCTCCCCTCTCCTCCCCTCCTTCATGACCTCCATGATTGTCAGCAGATCCTACGCAATGACCGCTTCCTGAAGGCCTGTCAGAGTCATGAGCATCCTCGACATCTGAGCCACTCATGAAGGTCTATTGATAGATTGGCTTTTCCTTCTGTGTTGGGGCTCGGTGCTTTCCTATAGGATTTCCTGAAATTATATCAGTAACAACTTTTTGTTTTTTATCTTTATTCTAGTATTTGAATTTGTTGAGATATTTCACACTGAAGATTCAAATCCATGAAATCGGTTATCAAGAAGGGCGACGAAACACGACTGGAATAATCTCAAGGAAAAGATCGAAACGAAGAGTAAATTCGGCAAACACGTAGGCGGACATGAAAGGAAGGAGGGAAATAGGAAAGAAAACGACATGGAAACGGATGGAAAACGTACAGTCAGTATAAAAAACGAAGACTCAAGGGTTCATATCACGGTCAATAAGTATGTTTACCTCAATGAAAACGAGAGAAAGAAAAACAAAGACAAAAAACGGGTGGCGGCCACAGCATCGAGGACCGACGAAGCAGCAACTGGCCATGATGTTTTTTAGAGTTCTGCGGCGACATACTCCCGTCTCCTCGGGGGTTCCTCGTCTCCCGTTGACAATTTGATGCAGCGACGCTCGGTGAAAGCAAGAATTATGAGGAATTACCGTAAACAAAAAGGTAATTTGGTCACAGCGCGTCAGGCAGTCGTCGGGGCGTCACAAGAACAGACCCGTCGCCGTCAACTCACTCGGGAACCGAGAGCCGAGAATAGACTTTGTCACACAGGTTGGCATCCTTTCCTTGTGAATTAT
>BOPN01001840.1:210000-220000 GCA_017312705.2 Penaeus japonicus
AACATTTATCTCACTTCGTGCCTTGTGTTCTCTTCAAGTTTTTATACTAAGCTGTACAAAGTTTATTTGCTATTATTTACTTTTCTTCATTTTGTGTTTTCTATTCTAATTATGCGTGTAATTACTTGCATATTTACTAGATATCTAAAAACATTCCAACTCTATTGATCTATCTATTTTCATTTGATTCTTATTTATAGTTTTACTATTAATTTAGCACATGTTACTTTTAAGCACACACACACATACACACACACATACACACACACACACACACACACACACACATATATATATATATATATATATATATATATATATATATATATATATATATATATATATATATATATGCAATTATCTGTAACACTTTCTCCTCTCCACTTTACTCTCACTCCCACTATTGAATTAGCTCCCCCCCCCTCCACTCCTCTCTCTATCTGCTATACCTTTCTCCTACCTTTCTCACACAATCATTTAACACGAAACGTTAATATAAAAAGCAAATAAGCCTCTTTAAAACCCAACGCCATCTCCGGAGAACCCTCATGAATACCCGTTCACCTTGAAAAACGGGCGTGCCAGACGTATGACTAACGCGTGTTGCCGGGACCGACAATGACGTCATATTACTGTGCCATGGCGTAAATGACGTCATAAGGCTGTCCCTTCCACCTACGTTTCTTCAAGAAAGTTTGGTGACGAATGGCGGCCTTGTTCGAGAAGAATGCAACCTCGGAAGTATTTTACTACTTGTGTTTAAGACGCTGTTAAATGCCACGTTAAAAAATACTTGTAAAATGTAATGATTTTAAAAGAGGTTTTATTCTCTCAAATGATGCGTTCTTGTAAAAACATTTTTGAAACTATGCTCCTCCGCCTCAAGTATGTTATGATGGTTAGTCTTGCTATATCATTAACAGTAGAAAATACTTAAACAAACAAAAAAACACAATGTATATCACAATTAAAACAGCAGAAATGATCGCTGCCTGTAACTGACAACCTGTAAAAGCTTTTGATATTATCACTACTATTATCTTTATTGTAATTAAAAAAAGCGTCTCAGGAAATACTTGTTGATAAGTTGCAGTGATTAAGCGTGACTGTATTTCCATTGTTATATTTCATATTTCCTTCAGTTCATTCCGCAGTTAATGCGCTCCACAATCTTGAAACTAAATCATGATTATAAAAAATTGTTCCCACTCGAAATGGTTAAACAAAAGATGAGATTCATATAAAGGATTTTTATTATTAAATATAATTACATCTGGTCGTAAAATTATATAGGAAGACTTCATAGTTCACGTATATATATTATATTTTCCTGAAAAAGTAGAAACTGCATAAACCTATGTCTCTTCCAGCGCTCCTGATCAGTGCGACACAGCAAGTGCAAAAATATTCTAACCTAAACAATGTGGCTTATATCTTCACAAAAAATACTCTATCAAAAAAGACATACACGTGTATTTTTGGTTGTAGTTGACGCATCACTATCAAAATATACACAAAAAGAATGAAGGAGAAAATATGGGAGACTAATATATACACCTATCTATATACAGTAAATAAATGACTCGACGAGTCGGCAGCACCGGGCAGGACACAAAGGACGCGGGACGCTCTCGGGAAACGGCGGGGCGCCCTCGACTGGGAGTTAGGAATATCTATGGCACTCTAGCATGAAGTCTAACTTCTCTGTGATATACTTTTCCAGCATTGAGCTCCGTCGTGGTAAATGCAGATCTAATGTTTCCATGTTTGGGGGAAAATGCCTCGCACGTGACTTTCGACTTTCATGAAATCATTCTTAAAGCTACGGGATATGATTACCCACATTCTGAGGAGTGTCTGCAGGCGGTGCGCCGAGGCAGACGACACGCGACCCTCCTCACCGAGGAAGACAAACCGGGCTGATCGCCACAGCCGTCAGCGACTGAAGCACCGCGCCTCCGCCGGCCTACACCTGCGTGGGCGCCCTCAGCGTGCTGGCTTGGCCGACCTCGTCCATGCTGCTGGTGGAGCCGGGGAGAGGCAGCTTGTTGGTGGAGTTGTGGAGGCCGTGGTTGAAGAACTGCTCCTCGATGTTGGCTCGCACGATGGAGGACTCGTCGTCGTAGCCGTCGAGGGGCGGCGCCGTGGCGTGGCCGTGCCTGCCCATCTTGTGGATGCGGTGCAGACTGCGCCTGCTCCTGCGGCGCTCCTCGCAAACCTTTGGGACGGAAGTTGGTTAGAACACCGAAGTCCTGTCACTGAATTATCATACTTCACGGATGCCCTCTTACTTAAGGTTATGTAATCAATGAACCCTTCTAGAATATGGATCGAAATCGGGCGCTGCGACTCACCATGTACGTGAAGATCGCGCCGATGAGACAGAAGAGGATCAGGATGATGACCTCGGCCAGGGTCAGCCCGATGCCGATCCACAGGAAGTAGTAGTCGTATTCCTGCCAAAGAAGAGAAAAGTGCGTAAGTCGCGAGCCTGACCTTCTGCTGACCTTATGGTTGACGTGTGCTGTTTTGTTTCCACTCTCTGAGGCCGGTGCGGAGCTGGGTGGAGTACTTATAATGGCGCAATTATGTGTGTTTAAGCTACAGTAAATTCATCCGGATGCAAAAAAGTCTTATTCCTTTTTTTCAAGTTTGTGCGGCGGCGAAAGTTTTGCTCCGCCACGGACACGATGAATTTCCCTATTTTAAATGTAGCTGAAGAGTCTGAATCACGCAGCGAGGAAAGGACACCCACCGCGCGATCCAGCACGAAGCCCGTGTTACTCACCGGCCTGACAGTCCTGAAGTGCTCGAAGTTCTTTTGCCTGATGAGCCACTGGCTGAGGAAGTAGACGTTGATGCCCAGAACGCCGACAGCCTTGATGAGCCAGCACCAGGCGAGCCACGGCTTATGCTGGAGGGGGGAGGGGGGGAGAGACACAAGGCACATTAGCAGGAAATCCGGAACGCAGCCTTCGTATATCTACTTCATCATGAATATCATCACTGGCGCACCATAACAAAACATGGAGGATAATGCTCTCAGTTCACGGCACGGTGGCTTGTACGCTAATCTCTCGCACAGAACGTTACTGATCCTGTGCCGGTGTGTGGATACGGGCGGGGTGTGGTCGGGTGTTCATGCATGTGTCTTGTTTGCCTGGGCGTGCATGCGTGTTTGTTTGTGTGTGTGTGTTTGTGTTTTGTGTATGTGTTTGTGTTTGTGTTTGTGCTTGTGTTTGTGTATGTATTTGTGTTGTTGATTGTATGTCCATATGTGTCTATGTGTGTATTTGTTTGTTTGCGTATCCGTCTGTAACTATTTCTATATTTGTGCCTCTCCGTGGGTGTGGCGAAGGCAGCCGGAGAGGGACAGAAGAGCATACATACCCTGAGAAGAGCGAAGATGAAGATGATAGCAAAGATCGGGGTAACAGCGCCCTCGCCAATGCCGATGTACGTTCGGAGGATGTACACTGCGAATAAACAAAGCCATTATAATAACACGTCGAATGTTAATCATCAAAGCCCCATTTCCCATTTTCAGTCAAACAATCAGCATGATTCACTATAATTCGGAAATAAATGCGATAATGATAGAGCATTTAAACCACGAGTCACGCAATCAAATGAAATCAACAAATTGACGAATGAATAAGAATAAGAATATATATATATATATATTACATCTATATTTATCTCTATCTATTTATCTATCTATCTGTCTATCTATCTATCTATCTATCTATCTCTCTCTCTCTCTCTCTCTCTCTCTCTCTCTTTCTCTCTCTCTCTCTCTCTCTCTCTCTCTCTCTCTATATATATATATATATATATATATATATATATATATATATATATATATATATATATATATATATATATATAACCGTTTTGAAAGTCCTAGACTTACTTTGTTCGTAGTGGTATTTCTCGGCGTGACATTCATCAATTGGCAGGTCTCTGGGACACAGGTAGAAGTAGTACCAGACGAAGCGGTAACCATACCAAGCAAGAGTTGTCATCCCCTGCAACTGTTGAGGGAAAAAGGGAGAAAGTTTTCGCGTTAGTTGAGGTTGCGGAGTGTGAGGTGGAAGAAGGAATTCTATGCGTGTGTATTTTTTTTTTTTTTTTTCTTTTTTTTTTGTGTGTAATATGAGACCAGGAAACAATGAAACGTAGATGCAAAAACAATGGCTGTTAACATACCCGTTGTTGTTTTGTGTATGATGTCAAGTATATTATTAGATAACATTTTTCACTTTCCAAATATTACAAATATCTTCGTTCTTTGAAATAGAACTTACAGAAACTTAATTATCATTTCTTTTTACTTTAAATTTAATCTTAGTACATCATTAAAAAAATACTTACAATATCAAAGACGGCCAAGAGGATGCCGCATATTATGATTGACTTCATCGAGCACATTTTGCTTTTGTCCTTCACGCTCCCTGCAGACCTGGAAGGAGAAGAACGATGAGAATTTGCGGAGAAATTGCGACGCCGAAGAGATATTTCGCCTGTGAAAACGCACGGGAGCGAAATGGCGCCAAAAAGGTAAACATGGCACATCCCAGGGTCACGCACGGAGAGCCAATCAGCGTTCGAGTTAGGGATGACGTCATCAACTCCCAAAAGAGTACTTGAAAGAGATTACGTTTGGTGAGAACTTCGAGTTCCCTCTGACATGTATGTTTCCCAGTCCCCTCTTGCCTCCCCTTTGAAGCCCCCTTCATTCTTCCTAACCCCCCTTCCCCCCCCCCCTTTGTCGACTCTCCTACACCCCCTCCCTCCTCCAACCTCCCCCTTCACCCCCAGGCCCTCCCCAGCCTTCACCCCGGACCATCGGGAGCGGAAAATCAACCCCCGAGGAACCTTGGCATCCCGCCCCGCTCAGGAGGACATTAAGCGCTCTAATAGCGTAGATCCTGGAGGGGGGAGGGGGAGGGAGGGAGGAGACGAAAGAGGGGAGGAAGAGAAGAGAAGGATTACGACCGGAGGGGGAAAGATGCAGGTCAGACTGAAGGCTTCGACACACACGCGAAGGCGGCGACGCGTCCCTGTCTTTGCCGACGCGCGACTTGACTTCGGCGAGATCGCAGCGGAAGCGCGCATGGCCGACGGGACAGCAAGAACAATATGATTACCTCAGATGTTGGTTGGTTTAACGAGGTTGCAGTCTAACCCCGCTACTCGCCCTGCGGTTCGAACCCTTCTTGCCGCCCGCATCCATGTCATGCTCCGTGAGGTTGCAAACGCACTCGCATGTTGCAGATTGTGGACGTTTTGCTTACCGGTCTTCGGTGTGTATCTGTGTTGTGTGTTCTGTCTGTGAGTGAGTGTATGTGTGTGTGTGTGTGTGTGTGTGTGTGTGTGTTTGTACGTGAGTGTGTTTGTGTGTGTGTGTGTTTTGTAAGTGTGTGTGTGTTTGTACGTGTGTGTGTGTGTGTGTGTGTGTTTTGTAAGTGTGTGTGTGTTTGTACGTGAGTGTGTGTGTGTGTGTTTTGTACGCGATTGTGTGCGTTTGTACGTGAGTGTGCACGTGAGTGTGTGTGTATGTATGTGTGTGTGTCTGTGTGTGTGTGTGTGTGTGTTTCTGAGTATGTGTGTGCGTGGTCGCTTAGCTCGCTTAGCGTATTTTGCCAAACAAGGTGGAATTTCTTTCGTCCACCTTTCCCGCTAGTCTCTCCGTGCACCAATTCCCTCAAGACGGGAAGAGATAGAAAGAAAAAAAAAGAAAAAGAAACTTCGGTACTTCATCCCGGAAACTCATAAAGCCTCGACTTTAATATTGGTTATTTGTTCGAAGGTCGTCTTTTCCAGCTCGTGTTTACTTCGGCTGAGAAAGCGTCGTTGTTCGTAGGAATATGACCCTTAACGACCCTCTCCCCCAATATAAACAGCCGATATATCACACAGGTTGAAGCCGAATGAGAGAGAAACAGAGTCCTTCTTGAGATGCCCTTGGAGGCCGCGCCTCCCTCTTCTTCTTTTTTTCAAAATTGTACGAATTTTCTCAAGCTCTTTCTCTCTCCTGTGACCTTCCTGTGACAAGTGGCTGGGGAGTTATAAGCGTTCCCAGGGAGAGAACACAGTGTGAAAAGGTCGGGGAGCGGTTTTTATATATAGATTTCCTGCGCCATGTAATGTGGTAAGTCGTTGCGGTGAGATTAATGTGCGTTATTACAGTGCAGGTGGTTGTAGTCGCAGTCGGGGCGGAAGCAATAGTAGTAGTAACTAGTTGAAGTTGGCTATTATTAGCATTAAGAGTAAAAGTAGTAGTAACAAAGTAGCGGTAATAGTTGTACTGGTAGCCATACAGTAGTAGTGGCAGTAGAAGTTGCAGAGGTGGTGGTGGTAGAGGAAGCATAAGATATACGTAACTGTAGTAACAAATGATCAAAGTACAATTTGCAGTAATGTTGCAAAGAGTAATGGCAATAGTAATATTAGTCGCAGCAGCAGTGGGAGTTACTATGAACATGACAATCGCTCAGTAGCCACAATCTGCAAAGGCAGTTATGACATCTGTTGCTTCTGGTATCCTTCGTATCAGTATTACCATTTGCAAAAAGTTGAATGGGAACAATAGTTGGTACATCATTATCCTTGCTGTTATTATCATAAAAGCCTTATTATCTTCATTTACTAGAAAATTCTAATAGAGTTGTCCTTATAGACTCAGTTTCTTAAACTATTACTCAGAAAACTCCGTTGTATTTAAAATTTCCACAAAGGTTGATGTCAGTAACTCAAGGGCAGTTTCAAGAAACTCCATCAACGCATTATGCATGATCTGAACTCATTCCGTTTGTAAACGTTTCGAAAAGGCCATAAACCTGAAGAACGTCTCTGTGCCCTATGCCATACCTCAGGGGCGTGGCATACTATCTGGGCATCGACAACAAAAATCACTTCAAGCAAGTTAAAACTCTATTTATATATAAATAAAAGCACACAGCACAAACACAAATCACAGTGCGAAGGGACTCCAACACTCACAGTGAACCCCGACGGGCAGGAGTAGTGAGGCGAGCGTGGTCGAGTATCCGTTCGTGGAGGCGAGCGACCGCGAGAGAGGCCACAAGTGTCCGGTAAGGTCTGCGAGCCAAGACTGATCCTCGCCGCCGTTCGCAGCGGGTTAAGTCCCCTTCGCGCCGCCGGAAACCCCGGCTCGTTTCTTGGGACTATCGCGACATTCGGGGATGACTCAGGGCAGTGTTACACGTAGGTCGGAAGGGCTGTGTTGTGACTGATTAGGAATGGGATTTTCGACTTTAATGGATCGATGCCTGTTCTCTCTACCTAGGGATAAGTCTAGGGGAGGGAAGCGAGTGGGGTAGATAGTACTGGTCTTAGAGTGGGGCGTAATGTTTCTTCCTTCTCGTCTGACAAGTAATAATAGTCGTGGGTACTTATGTAACAAGGACCAACAACTTGGCAAGGTAGTGCGATATTACGCCTGGCGAGTCTGAATAGTCTTTTCCCCTTTTTTCTTATTCAACGTTTTTTCTTCTTCTTTTTCTTACTACAAACCCAGTCTTCTGAACGGTGTTTATGTTCGTGGAGGCAACACAGTGTCCTCCTTTTAGCAAGCGCCATAATGCCCTTTTTTCCAAGCCGTGCGGAGAAACCTCTTACGATTATTGCGCTCGCCATAAGTGCCTATGAAGAGAGTCTCCCGAGGGCCAAACAGATTCCGCTATCCGAGCACAAAAGCGCTCATTTCGGAGATCATACGCTGTGAGAACCCGCGTTTGTCTTGCTGCTGGAGTGAACATTATAGACGAAGATGATTATTAGGTTTATGATTGTTTTTTCCCTTTATTTATGTCGGCAACGTGAAAAAGGGAAAAATTATTTGCAATCAGTCCACAGCAAAAAAATACAGCTATTAAGAAATACATGAACAACAATAATATATTTTTTCATCATCATTATCAACACTTTGGGAATATTGCAATCACAACAAACAGATAAAAGGCCAATGATAATAGATGATAATGATAAAAGCTAATCATAAAGACGATGATAATATTCTTTCATTCACAGTTATGATTATGAAATTAGAGACAGATTAAAAGCTTCGTTCTTTATAAAATACAGATATCAATGATGGTAGTCATTATATCAATATAACAAATGTACAACGATCGAAACTAGTGATAATGATAGCTGTAATAAAAGCAGGAATGGTAGTACAACATAGTATAGTAAACTAATGATGTTGAGAATGATAGCAATGATTATGACAATTATGATACTTATCAAAATAAAATTAACGATAGTGATAAGTATGATAGTACAAAATGAAGTGATTATAATAACAATTGTGAAGGCGGTGATGGTGAAGATCACATAAATACGGTAAGCATCACATCTATAACAAATATCTGCAATTTATTCGCAGATTCTCACGGCAGAGCAGAAGGCAGAGAGCGCGGGGTTAAGATCATTCACGAAGAAGCGAGTCTCGGCGTAGTCCGGCGGTCGCTTCCGGACCTGTGACGTCAGACCGACACACTATGACGGAGAATCTTAAACGTCTGTGTATTTCTTTCTTCTTAATCTTCTCCAGTCTTCCTCACTGACGTACGCACAAGGGCTTATCATTTTCCTTCAATGCTTGGGAAAATACGACAAAAAGTACACACAAGAGCGTTCAGTGCTTCTGTTTACGGGAGAGCGTGGGAAGTTGTGATTATATTCACGTCCATGCCTGCTCTTGGAATCATGTCTGGACATCAAGGGCTCCTACTGCCAATCAATGGCTGATCATTTCCTGGTTTTAGAATTCCTAGTATTATAGTTAGATACGTGTTCTAGTCGTTGGCTTGGCTCAGATGGTTTTCTAATTTCGGGTCAGAAGGGGGATCTATTTTTGTGCAAGATATTCTGTTTGAAAAAGGCGTTTTAGTTTCAGACGAAATCTAATTCTAATGATATCGTTACCTTGGCTAGTGTTATTTTCGTTTTGCCTTTGTATTAACTTCAGTTCTAAACTTCATTTTCCAAGATTAAATATTAGTTTAGTAATGAACATTCTACATTATTCTTCATTCGAAAAGATCTTCTAGAATAATCACAGGTAATTCAATTCCCTTTTAAAAAACAAATTCACATGACCCTTAATCCCTTAGTGGAAAGACACCAAACTCTAATCGTTCTCCAAATACTACGCTCCCGCCAGTGAACAAAACTACGAGAACAAAAGGAAAGAACAAAACTTCGACCTAACCTGACGCCACCTGAGCCGCGGTTGACTCACGAGGCGCTGCTGCGTCTGTCATAACCTTCCTGGAGTTAGCTCAAGAGTCGAAGGAGTGACGTCACGTGATCTGTGATTCATGTGCAATGTCAAGGTCGCGTTCTTGCCCAGGAGAGCTCCTGATTAGCCAAGGTGATATGACGAGGCACAAAGCCTGATGAAAGTGGGGTATGAGAGAATAAAAGACGAGAAGGAAACATATTGCAAATGATTTGCACTTACTCGAAGTGGCGGTTTTCCGATACGTATCGATCGTGAAAAAAAGGAAAACAGCGCCACAGCTAATGGAACAACGTATTTATTTTTTATTTTTTTCGTAGACGCAACCAGATGCAGCATCATGCATTATCACTTTTTACGCACAGTTGCATGACAACCACAGAAGTTCCTGTCATCACTTCTTCTGTTTCTGCGCCATCACGCCTCCTCCAGTGAGACGGCTGGCATCCCAGGTAATCGGAGGCAAATTGCTCTGATCGCCGAGCGAGAACTTTTGAGACGTAATAGGTTTTTTTTTAATTCTCTTCTCGGTCCTGTGTAGTTACCAGGCGGGTCATGTGGGCCGCCCCGAGGGCTGTCCTTCCCTGCCTCTCCTGCGCGTCCTGTCGGGGCTGCTCTTGCGTCAGTGACAGCGGACGTGGCGCCCTTAGATTACGTGGCTCACTTTATCTCTTTCTTATTTTAAAATGATGGGAGTTAAGGAGGAATCAGCCTGGTATACTAACTTGC
>BOPN01001840.1:222500-227500 GCA_017312705.2 Penaeus japonicus
AAGAAAGTAAAGTAAGAGAGAAAGAAAACAAGCAAGAAAGAAATAAACAAAGCAAGAAAAAAAGCAAGCAAGCAAGAAACAAACAAAACAAGGAGGAGGGATAGGAGGAAAGACAGAAAAAAAAGTAGGGAAGCAAGAAAGATATAAAACAAAGAGGGCAAGCAGGAAAGAAAGAGAGAAAGGAAAACAAGCAAGAAACAAACAAACAAAGAAAGGAGGAATGAAAGGATGAAAGAAAGAAAAAAAGAAAGTAGGAAAGCAAGAAAGAAAAAAAAGAAGGAAGACAAGCAGGAAAGCAAGAAAGAATATAAGAAACAAAAGAAAGAGAGAAGGAAAGTGGGAAAGAAAGAATAAAAGAAAGGAAATAAAGGAGGACAAAGAGAAAGAAAGAGAAGAAGGAAAGGAGGAAAAAGAGAAAGAAAGAGAAGAGGGAAAGGAGGACAAGAGAGAAAGAAAGAGAAGAGAGGAAAGGAGGAAAAAAGAGAAAAGAAAGAAGAGGAAAGGAGAAAAAGAGAAGAAAGAGAGAAGAAGAGGGAAAGGAGGACAAGAAAGAAAGAGAAGAAGAAGGAAAGGAGGAAAAAGAGAAAAGAAAGAAAGAGGGAAAAAAGAAAGAAAGAGAAGAGGGAAAGGAGGACAAAGAGAAAGAAAGAGAAGAGGGAAAGGAGAAAAAAGAGAAAGAAAGAGAAGAGGGAAAGGAGGACAAAGAGAAAGAAAGAGAAGAGGGAAAGGAGGAAAAAGAGAAAGAAAGAGAAGAGGGAAAGGAGAAAAAAGAGAAAGAAAGAGAAGAGGGAAAGGAGGACAAAGAGAAAAAGAAAGAGAGAAGAGGAAAGGAGAAAAAGAGAAAAGGAGAAAAGAGAAAGAGGGAAAGGAGGACAAAGAGAAAGAAAGAAGAGGAAAGGAGGACAAGAGAAAGAAAGAAGAAGGAAAGGAGGAAAAAGAGAAAGAAAGAGAAGAGGGAAAGGAGGAAAAAGAGAAAGAAAGAGAAGAGGGAAAAAAGAAAGAAAGAGAAGAGGGAAAGGAGGACAAAAGAGAAAGAAAGAGAAGAGAGGAAAGGAGAAAAAAAAGAGAAAGAAAAGAAAGGAAAGGAGGACAAGAGAAAGAAAGAGAAGAGGAAAGGAAAAAAAAAGAAAGAAAGAGAAGAGGAAAGGAGGACAAAGAAAGAAAGAGAAGAGGGAAAGGAGGACAAAAGAGAAAAGAGAAGGGAAAGGAGGAAAAAGAGAAAAGAAAGAGAAGGAAAGGAGGACAAAGAGAAAGAAAGAGAGAAGAGGAAAAGGAAAAAAAGAGAAAGAAAGAGAAGAGGGAAAGGAGGACAAAGAGAAAGAAAGAGAAGAGGGAAAGGAGGAAAAAGAGAAAGAAAGAGAAGAGGGAAAGGAGGACAAAGAGAAAGAAAGAGAAGAGGGAAAGGAGGAAAAAGAGAAAGAAAGAGAAGAGGGAAAGGAGGACAAAGAGAAAGAAAGAAGAAGAAGGAAAGGAGAGGGAAAAGAGAAAGAAAGAGAAAGAGGGAAAAGAAAAGAAAGAGAAGAGGAAGGAGGAAGAAGAAGAGGAAAAAGGAGAAAGAAGAAGAGAAGGAAAGTAAAGAAAGAAGGAAAAAGAAGAAGAGAAGGAAAGGAGGAAAAAGAGAAAGAAAGAGAAAGAGGAAAGGAGGGAAAAGAGAAAGAAAGAAAGAGAAGAAGAGGGAAGGAGGACAAAGAGAAAGAAAGAAGAGGAAAGGAGGGAAAAGAAAAGAAAGAAAGAAGAGGGAAAGGAGGGAAAAGAGAAAGAAAGGAAAGGGAAAGGAGGAAAAGAAAGAAAGAGAAGAGGGGAAAGAGAAGAAGAGGAAAGGAGGAAAAAGAAAGAAAGAGAAAGAGGAAAGGAGGAAAAGAGAAAGAAAGAGAAGAGGGAAAGGAGGAAAAGAGAGAAAGAAAGAAGAGAAGAGGAAAGGAGGAAAAAGAGAAAGAAGAAGGAAGGAGGACAAAGAGAAAAGAAAGAAAAGGAAAGGAGGAAAAAGAGAAAGAAAGAAGAAGAGAAGAGGAAAGGAGGGAAAAGAAGAAAGAAAGAAGAAGAGGAAAGGAGGAAAAAGAGAAAAGAAGAAAGAGAGAAGAGGAAAGGACAAAGAGAAAAGAAAGAGAAGAGAGGAAAGGAGGAGAAAAAGAGAGAAAGAAAGAAAGAGGGGAAAGGAGAAAAAGAAAGAAAGAGAAAGAGGGAAAAGGAGGACAAAGAGAAAGAAAGAAGAACGAAAGGAGGAAAAAGAAAGAAAGAGAAGAGGGAAAGGAGAGGAAAAAGAAAGAAAGAGAAGAGGAAAGGAGGAAAAAGAGAAAGAAAGAAGGGAAAGGAGGAAAAAGAAAGAAAGAGAAGAAGAGGGGAAAGGAGGAAAAAAGAAAGAAAGAAGAGGGAAGGACAAAGAGAAAGAAAGAGAGAAGAGGGAAAGGAGGACAAAGAGAAAGAAAGAAAGAGGGGAAAGGAGGAAAAAGAAAAGAAAGAAGAGGAAAGGAGGACAAAGAGAAAGAAAGAAGAGGAAGGAGGACAAAGAGAAAGAAAGAGAAGAAAGAGAGGAGGACAAAGAGAAAGAAAGAAGAGGAAAAGGAGGACAAAGAGAAAGAAAGAGAGAAGAAAGAGGAGGACAAAGAGAAAGAAAAAAGAAGAAGAGGGAAAGGAGGAGAAAAAGAGAAAGAAAGAAGAGAAGGGAAAGGAGGGGAAAGAGAAAGAAAAGAAAAGAAAGAGGGGAAGGAGGACAAGAGAAAGAAAGAGAGAAGAGGGAAAAGGAGGACAAAAAGAAGAAAGAAAGAAAGAAGAGGAAAGGAGGACAAAGAGAAAGAGAAAGAGAAAGAAAGAGAGAAAGAGAAAGAAAGAGGAAGGGAAGGAGGACAAAGAGAAAAGAAAAGAAAGGGAAAGGAGGAAAAAGAGAAAAGAAAGAGAAGAGGAAAGGAGAAGGAGAAAGAGAAAAGAAGAAGAAAAAGGAGGAAAAAGAAAGAAAGAAAGAGGGAAAGAAAGGAGGACAAAAGAGAAAGAAAGAGAAAGAACAGAAAGGAGGAAAAGAGAAAGAAAGAAGAGGGAAAGGAGGACAAAGAGAAAGAAAGAAGAGGGAAAAGGAGGGAAAAGAGAAAAGAAAGAGAAGAGGAAAGGAGGGAAAAGAGAAAGAGAAAGAAGAGGAAAGGAGGACAAAGAGAAAGAAAGAGAAGAGGGAAAGGAGGACAAAGAGAAAGAAAGAAGAGGAAAGGAGGACAAGAAAAGAAAGAGAAGAACGAAAGGAGGAGAAAGAGAAAGAAGAGAAGAGGGGAAAGGAGGGAAAAGAAAAGAAAGAGAAAGAGGAAAGGAGGACAAAGAGAAAGAAAGAAAGAGGGAAAGGAGGAAAAAGAGAAAGAAAGAGAAGAGGGAAAGGAGGGAAAAGAGAAAGAAAGAGAAGAGGGAAAAGAGAAAGAAAGAGAAGAGGGAAAGGAGGAAAAAGAGAAAGAAAGAGAAGAGGGAAAGGAGGGAAAAGAGAAAGAAAGAGAAGAGGGAAAAGAGAAAGAAGAGAAGAGGGAAAGGAGGACAAAGAGAAAAGAAAGAGAGAGAAGAGGGAAAGGAGGAAAAGAAGAAGAAAGAGAAGAGGAAAGGAGGAAAAAGAGAAAGAAAGAGAAGAGGGAAAGGAGGAAAAAGAGAAAGAAGAGGAAAGGAGGAAAAGAAAGAAAGAGAAGAGGAAAGGAGGGAAAAGAAAGAAAGAAAGAGGAAAGGAGGAGACAAAGAGAAAGAAAGAAAGGAGGGGAGGAAAAAAAGAAAGAAAAGAGAAGGAAAGGAGGACAAGGAAAGAAGAAAACGAAAGGAGGACAAAGAAAGAAAGAAAGAGGAAAGGAGGAAAGAAAGAAAGAGAAGAACGAAGGAGGACAAAGAGAAAGAAGAGAAAGAGGGAAGGGAGGAAAAAAGAAAAGAAAGAGAGAAAGAGGAAAGGAGGGAAAAGAAAGAAAGAAAAGGAAAGGAGGAAAAGAGAAAAGAAAGAGAAAAAGGGGAAAGGAGGAAAAAGAGAAAGAAAGAGAAAGAGGAAAGGAGGACAAGAAAAGAAAGAAGAGGAAAGGAGGAAAAAGAAAGAAAGAGAGAAAGAAATAAAAGGAGGGAAAAGAGAAAGAAAGAAAAAGGAAAGGAGGAAAAGAGAAAGAAAGAGAAGAGGGAAAGGAGGACAAAGAGAAAGAAAGAGAAGAGGGAAAGGAGGAAAAAGAGAAAGAAAGAGAAGAGGGAAAGGAGGGAAAAGAGAAAGAAAGAGAAGAGGGAAAGGAGGAAAAAGAGAAAGAAAGAGAAGAGGGAAAGGAGGAAAAAGAGAAAGAAAGAGAAGAGGGAAAGGAGGAAAAAGAGAAAGAAAGAGAAGAGGGAAAGGAGGAAAAAGAGAAAGAAAGAGAAGAGGGAAAGGAGGACAAAGAGAAAGAAAGAGAAGAGGGAAAGGAGGAAAAAGAGAAAGAAAGAGAAGAAATAAGGAGGAAAAAGAAAGAAGAAGGAAAGGAGGGAAAAAGAAAGAAAGAGAGAAGAGGAAAGGAGGGAAAAGAGAAAGAAAGAGAAGAGGGAAAGGAGGGAAAAGAGAGAGAAAGAGAGAAAGAAAGAAAAAGAAAAAAAAAGAAAGAAAGAGAAAAAAAAAAAAAAAAGAAAGAAAAGGGAAAGGAGGACAAAGAAAGAAAGAGAAAGAGGAAAGGAGGACAAAGAAAAGAAAGAGAAGAGGGGAAAGGAGGAAAGAGAAAGAAAGAGAAAGAGGAAAGGAGGACAAAGAGAAAGAAAAGAGAAGAGGGAAAGGAAAAAGAGAAAGAAAGAGAAGAGGGAAAGGAGGGAAAGAAGAAAGAGAGGGGAAGGAGGACGAGAAAGAAAGAGAAGAGGGAAAGGAGGAAAAAGAGAAAGAAAGAGAAGAAGGGAAAGGAGGGAAAAAGAAAGAAAGAAGAGGAAAGGAGGACAAAGAGAAAGAAAGAAGAGGGAAAGGAGGAAAAAAGAGAAAGAAAGAGAAGAGGGAAAGGAGGGAAAAGAGAAAGAAAGAGAAGAGGGAAAGGAGGAAAAAGAAAGAAAAGAGA
>BOPN01001840.1:232500-235000 GCA_017312705.2 Penaeus japonicus
AATCAGACACGGATTATTTCATACATATGCATATAAACACACACACATATATGTGTGTGTGTGTGTGTGTGTGTGTGTATATATATGTAAATACATATGTATATATATATGTGTGTGTGTGTGTGTGTGTGAATGAATATATATATAAATATATATATATACATATATATTCATATATATATATATAAATATATATATATTCATATATATACATATATATATACATATATATATTCATATATATATATATATATATATATATATATATATATATATATATATATATATATATATATATATTCATATATATATATATTCATATATATATATATATATATATATATATATATATATATATATATATATATATATATATATATGATATATATATATATATGCCATGCACAAAAAACAGATGCACCATACATAAATAAGCTGACCCCAACTTTACGTAGAATTACGTATTTAAGCTCCTCCTCGCATCACTAGATAAGACAATCTACTAAATTACGGTAAATCCTGGTTCCCGGAATGAGAAAATACTCAAGCAATTCCCACGAACCTTCCTTCAGATCGGCGAATTCAGAAGAAGAAACACTGATGACCACGGTTCTGGCACCCCCCCTCAACCCACCCCCCAACCCCCAACCCCGGCAGCGAGTCTCCCGGAAGCTGATCAATTAAGTGTGATTATCCTCCTTGCCTAATTCATAGCGCTAGTTTATCCGGGAGAAGAGCGAGAAAGCGCTCGATTAGAGAGTTAAGAATGGAGGACGAGTAATATATATTTTTTAACGACTAATGAGCCCAAGAGGCGAGGGCGTAATTAAACGATTAGCCATTGCTAGTAAGCAGACTAGCGTCGTCTGAGAATGACCTTTGTTGGCGCGTGTAACAACCTTGGATCACCTTTCGGCAGTGGCTTCTCTAAGTTGATCTTTACAACTGATTTTCTTTGATTTTCTCTTCTTTCTTTTCCTTCTCCTTCTTCTTATTCACTGTCGATATCCGTATGGTATCCAAACCGCACCCACAGTTTCGCCGGAAAATGCCTACGCCCGAAACCCCGCCATCTTTTTCTTTCCTTCCCGCGTCGCAAGAAGACAACTTTTGGCGAATGAATATCACCGGATGAGGGCTCGGTAGCACTCAAAGGCCTACTTGGTGCATGGCGTTAGTGCATGCTGAGTGTAAGCATGTGCTATTTGCAAGACAAAGCTACTTACTTCCGCCCAGGTGACCCCGCAACACAACCACTTCGGAAGAGAACTTAGTTAAGAATGACCTCCTCGCGCTGATAAGGGGGAGTGCCGCAGATGTCTCGGAGGTCACACTCACTCAGCCTGTCGGTCACACCCCGGGTCATTATTTTGGGGCGATGAGCTCTTACAACAGAGACCAATCTGCGCGGGATCGTTCTCTTCGAATTCCAGTAGTGCATATGCTTTTAAATCTAAAACGCGTGACACTGATGTCGATGACAGCGCAACTTCACGTTACTTACCTTCATGAAAATACCTTCATGACACGAGTCAGAGTACACACTTTCCCCCTTGCGTTTGCGGTGGCCGTCACTGTCTCCCAATGACCTTGACATCGCTAAATATTTACGTTGAGAAAAAGGCGAAATCACAAAAACGCAAACGAGCGACGGACGGTGCAAAACCAACGTCCTTCGAGGCCTCTTCTTACAGCACCCTCCACCCCCACCCCCATCCGCCTTTCCCTACCCTCTTTCCTCTCCGCCCTCCCTCCTCCCCTATTTCTCATAGACTAAATGATGATGATATAAGATGCAGCTCATCATGTCGATCTCAATCTCAAAACGAGGCTCTCAATTCGCGCCTATCATCCCTATAACTAAATCAAACTCGAAGGACAAAGATGACCTATATACTTTGCATGTTAAAGGAGGGGCCCTAATCCGGTGTCTCGCACTTGTCGCGTTGAGGTCATAGACTCAAGTTTACTAAAGATCGCAGAGAACTTTGGGTCGACTTTGCTTTGGTTAAGGAGAGTCGCTCATAGAATGACAAATCGATACGAATATAGGTGTCGAGGAGAGTTTTTCTATGAGTTATTTCTCTATGTATTAATTTTCGAAACAGAAGCGGTGACTAAGTCGGAAACAGAATGGAAACAGAACCATTAGTACGAAGCTACCTGAGCAAAACTGTTAAAGCGAACACCAAAACACATAATACTGTTTAAAATAAGTATGCACGCTATATTTTTAGCTCTCACTGTTACAATATTAACAACCAAAAGAATCAATTGCATTATTCATTGCCATTGCGCAGGATGAAGTTCTTGAGGCGAAGTTAGGGATGTCATTAAGCAAGATTTCGGTTGATTTCAGACCCAGCTTCGCGCCTTCAAACTTATCTTCTAAAGGTTGTTTAAAAACAGTGAAAGTTCTAGAATAAATGTAAAGAATGTCCTCGTCAAACTAATAGTCAAAGATTCATAAGATTATTATTCTATTTTTCTCCTCTAACCA
>BOPN01001840.1:240000-242500 GCA_017312705.2 Penaeus japonicus
AGAGAAAGAGAAAGAGAGGGGCAGAGAAAAAATGAGAAAGAGAGAGAGAGTGATAAATGTAGCGTCGTGGGGTGTAAGGCAAAGTAGCCAAAATATCCTATGATCAGTGGGTTCTTATCAAATTAATTCCTATGGATTGGTAGCGTGTCCATTGACTCCCCTGGATTAGTTCTTGGCATTATCTTACTAAAATCAAGTTGCCATATGAAAAATACAAAAGGGTGAAAAAAAATTGTTTGAATATTCTTCAGTATCATCATAGTGTAAAATCTATAAAGACTGGTTCATATTTATAATTAGAAATAAAGAATCATGTCCAGCTCCTATGAAAAACAAATAGTCAGGAAACAGAAGTTGTATTAAAATACATTGATGTGATGCTTCGATGGGCTGAGTCTTCCCCCGGCCGGCTAATTATAAAAATAATAATAATAATCACAAAGGGGGAAAGCGAAACACCTTTGCCTGGCTGAGAATGAATCTATTTCCGGTATTTATTTATAGCTTTCATGACGGCATAAGCCACGTCGAACATCGTTTAACGAAAATAAGATATCTACATAAATTCCAAAGAAAAGCCATAAAAATCCACACAAGAGCATCTTCAGAGTAAAGTAAAACTGAGAAAAATATTCACTCACAATGCAAGAGACTGAGAGAAATTAAAATTGTAAAATAATGCGTAAAAAGCATATTTCTTGAAACGAAAACAAAGCCACCGTAGGTAGGGAAAAGTAACTAAAAATTGAGTTAAAAATTAATTATCATAAAATCAGGCTAAGGAACTCAAAGATGAAGCGTGAAAAAACATACTCGTAAATGAATCGCAGACGGAAGTGCGGAGTGAGAGGGCAAACTCAAACAAAAGCGAGTAAAACAAACGAAACATAAAAACAAATAAAAGGCAGACGAAAAGAAAATAGGGTAGCAGCCGAAGACTGGAAAGCAAGACGAAATGCGCAAGACCTAAAAATAGTAGCGAAAGATAGGGAGGAGAGAGAAAGGGAAAGATAGAGAGATAAGGGAGAGAGAGGGGAGGAGAGAAGGGGAGAGATAAAGAGAGTAGGATGAGATAGAGATATAAGGACAGAGGGGGAGAAATAGGGATAAAAGAGAGAGAGAGAGAGAGAGGGCAGAAAATGAGACTGAAAATAGAGAAAGATATATATATATATATATATATATATATATATATATATATATATATATATATATATATATATATATATGTATGTATTGAGAGAGAGAGAGAGAGAGAGAGAGTTAGAAACGGAACGTGAAAGATTCCACAGATGAAAGTAAAACGATAATAGAAGCGTTTAATAGAGCTCCACTAATGGAAGATCTGTATGTCTGTCTCGTGGCCAACAAGCGAAAGGAAATGAAGAAAGGGAGAAAGGAGAGAGAGAGAGACAGGAAGTGAGAGAGAGACGGGAAGTGAGAGCGAGGAGAGCCGACCGCACTTTTCCCCAGAAGACGTTTACAAAGAGATTAAATGAGTGGGACATTCAGCCGAAAAGAACGCGTGTGCGTTCGCGGATCTTCCGTTGTCAAGGTGACACGAAGACCCTTTCTTGGTAGGTCTTGTTTCGGGCGGACGGACTCGCTCGAGGAAACGCATGGTGGTGACTCAGTCATTGCCCTTCGTTCCCGCGCGCCCCCTTCTTCTGCCTCCCCTTTCCCCTCTCCCTTGTCTTCGCCTCCCCTCTCTCCTCTCCTCTACTCCACTCTCCCCTCTTCTCTCCTTTCCTCCACTCTCTCCTCTCCTCTCCTCTCCCCTCTCCTCTCCTCTCCCCTCTTCTCTCCTCTCCTTTCCTCTCCCCTCCCCTCTCTCCTCTCTCCTCTCCTCTCCTACACTCTCTCCTCTCCCCTTTCCCCTCTCCTCCCCTCCCCTCTCTCCTCTCCCCTATCCCCTCATCCCTTCTTCTCCCCTCTCATCCACTTTCTCATCTCCCCTCTCTTTCCCCTCACCTCTCCCCTCCCCTTTCCATTCCTCCTCTCTCTCCTCTCTCCTCTCCTCTACTCCACTCTTCCGTCTCCCCTCTCCTCTCTCCTCCCCTCTCTACTCTCCTCTACTCCACTCTCCCGTCTCCCCTCTCCTCTCTCCTCCCCTCTCTACTCTCCTCTACTCCACTCTCCCGTCTCCCCTCTCCTCTCCCCTACCCTCTCTACTCTCCTCTACTCCACTCTCCCCTCTTCCCCTCTCCTCTCTCCTCTCTCCTCCTCTCCCTCGTTACCGGCTTACTCCATTGCTCATTTACCTCTCCTTACCCTCTCCCCTTACCTTCCCCTATCTCTTACCCCTTTAATCATACTTAGCCGCTCTACCTTCTCCTATTTCATCCTCTTCCCCTCCATCCCCTCCTCTCTCCTTTACTCTACCCCCTCCTCTATCTCTCTTGCCCCCCTCCCCCCCTCCCTCCCTATCCCCTCTCGCTGTAGAGTCGCCCTCCGTTAAAAGAAAAAAAAAATAATAAAAAAAATATATAAATAAATAAAA
>BOPN01001840.1:255000-257136 GCA_017312705.2 Penaeus japonicus
GAAATAAAAGAGATAGATGAATACTTGATCCCATTAATAAATTGGGATATAGTTGATAAAGAAACAGATTGAAATATTTTTCCATAATTAAATAAACAACCAAATCAACGAGAAAAACATAAATGAGCAAACATATGACTGAAAAAAAGGATCAAATCAATAAATGAATTGACTTAGAATGTGCAATAATTGGTAAATAAATAAATAAAGATATTTCAACCTTTCCGTTTCTTATCAATGATTCACAACAAATCAGAGAATGTGGCGTATTTAGTTTAATCACGTTATGTCCAATTACCTAATACGCCCGTTGATCATTGTTATTGTTTATAAATAGTGACAGTGACATAGATGATTGGCATTTCCCTCGAATGCGGCGTAGTAACTACACAGTTTATTAACCTTTCAGTTTTCCGGATTTGCTGTTATTTTCACCGTTCGGAGTCGATTGCATTGTGGGAACGAGAAGACATAGCAAATGAGTGAGTGAAAGATCATCAAAACATACGAAATAAGAAAGAATAAGATAAGAAGCATAAGGATAGAATCACTAAACAGGCAAAAGGAGTTAAATGTAATAAAGAATGTAGGAAACGATTGAGTGATATTCATAAAAAATGTGTGATATTTGTATAAGAAAACGAAGAGCAAACGAGTGAATAATGTAAAGAAATACAAAAGGAATGGAGATTATGAAAAGCAAAAAGAATAGTGATAACTAGAAAGGCAAAAACAAAGATAAAACGATTGGTATCTGAATCACAAAACAGTGAATAAAGTTTAAAATAAAGCAATTAGCAAATGAAATGCTTTGATAGAAGTCAAATTATAAGAAATAAGTTTTGATTCAAAGGAGATACTTTCCCGGCAAATTATAAGTTATAAGAAATAAGTTTTGACTCAAAGGAGAATAAGTTTTGACTCAAAGGAGATACTTTTCCGGCAAATATGAAATAAATGAAATACTTAGACAGTAGTCAAGTTATAAGAAATAAGTTTGCCTCAAATGAGATACTTTCCCGGATGCCTGACCAAGAAAATTCAAAACGTTTTGGCATTTTGTTTTCAGAACATGCAGTTGACATTTTGTTTTCTCTTTGTATCTTCCATTTCCTTGACTCGAGTGAGCCAAGGTTCAGAACAAGGATTCGTGTTTCACCCTTCGAGAAGTTGTAGTTTATGTCTATTTCGGTTTAGATTTTGGATAAAACTACTCCGTCGTTTCTGCTCTTTCAGTTCTGTGTCAGAACTCTGTCGTGTGCCGTCGCCCTCAACTCTGGAAAGAGAGATGAAGAGACAAATAAAAGAAATTCAAAGGAAAATGAAATATAAAGGGTAGATACTGATTAATTCGGACTAAAACAAAGGGAATAGCAATTCCTTTGACCTTGACCTATGCTTAATTCAAATGACTTTGACTGGAATAATACCATATTCATCGCTGTCCTGCAATTGGCTCAGTTGCATTCTCGTCTGATATTTTTTTAGCTCTTGTGAGGAAAGCATTGTGATAATAATGGTATAGAGCGATGAGGGAACCTTGGTCGGGGTGAAACGAGCAATATATATATAGTGATGAAGGGCGGAAGTTATGAGGCTGCGAGTAAGAGTGGCGTGAGGCGTGTTCGCGTAATTTGCGCGGTTCTGAATGATTTGGAATGGTTTGCAAGAAGAGAGAGAGAAATGGAGGATTTGACTGAAGAGGCACATCGTGCATGAGACACAAATAAAGTATGTTTGTTTATATTATCATTGTCTTGCCGTTATCATCTGCCATGCAACATGTACGCTAGAGTGACATCTGTCTTTTTTTCTGCGGACATATCTAAACTAAGTTTTGGTAAAATTGTCACTATTTAAATGAGGACGTAAATACAAACATATATATAAACCTGCGGAAAGGGTGCGTGGATATATTTCTTCATTTCAGAAAATAATATTAATCATATTACGACCGAAGCCCTAACCATAAACCACATCCTATGTAACCTCTCTCTCTGGTTCTCCCTCCCTACCACACCTCTTTTCTGTAACACACCTAATTTGTGAGCAGTGTTTAGTGTTTACACCTCTCTCTCTTTCTCTCTCTCTCTCTCTCTCTCTCTCTCTCTCTCTCTCTCTCTCTCTCTCTCTCTC
>BOPN01001841.1:0-2500 GCA_017312705.2 Penaeus japonicus
CATATATATATATATATATATATATATATATATATATATATATATATATATATATATATATACATATATACATATACATATACATACGCACACAAATATATATCACAACACATGTACATGTTTGCCCGCATATCATTCCGCCCACCTGTACCTCATCCCATTTCCACTCTCTGCCAATTCCTTACAAACTCCACACTTTTACGGTGAAAGCAACGGATTGCAGTCTTCACGTTCTACTAATCCCTTACTGGTGTTTTCGCTCGCTGTGCCACTAATCATTAATATTATAACATCATCATTGCCAAGTATGAGAGTCCATGTCGTTATTTTGTTTGTTCTTTCTCCGTGTTATTTATTATGTTATTTTTGTTTTTTGTTTGTTCCAACTCCGTGTTGTTTATTATTTTTGTTTTTGTTTGTTCCTTCCTTCTCCGTGTTGTTTATTGTTTTATTTTTGTTTGTTCTTTACCCGTGTAGTTTATTATTTTATTTTGTTCCTTCCTTCCCCGTATTATTTATTATTCTATCTTGTTTGTTCCACCCTTTCATTCTGCCTTTCATTCTCTCACAACGATTTTTCCCAAACCGATTTGGAAATAAAGTAACAGGCTGAAATAAAGCAGCAGAGAAATGAGAAAAAAACAAGGGAAGGAGAGAAGGAAGGAGAAGAATAGAATAAATATACCAATACAAGATATGGAAATAAAGGCACCAACCGTGAAACAGCAAGTCATTAATTAACAACACTTCCAATCACTCCAAATCCTATACTTATTAAATCCTACGAATTTATAATATCAAAATCGTCAAATTCAGCTTGAAATTCAGCTTCAGACTGAGCAAGCAGCAACTGGTGCTGTGTGACTCTTTAGCAATAGGTTTTTAGAAGTTGTTGCTTTGTTCATGACCTACACTAGGGGGGTGATGTAACTTCTCAATCGTTTTGTTCAAAGCCCCCCACCCCCCTCACCCACTCGCACGTGCATGTGTGTGTGTGGGTGGGGGGTGTTTGTGTGTGTGTGTGTGTGTGTATGTATATGTAGGGTAGGGGGTGTTTGTGTTTGTGTGTGTGTGTGTGCACGTTTGCGTTTACGTGTGTTTGTGTGTGTGTGTTTGTGCCTGTGTGTGTGTGTGTGTGTTTGTGTGTGTGTGTGTTTGTGTGTTTGTGTGTGTGTGTGTGTGTGTGTGTGTATGTATATATATATATATATATATATATATATATATATATATATATATATATATATATGTATATATATATATACATACTTATATATGTATATATATATATATGTATATATATATATATATATATATATATATATATATATATATATATCATATATACGCACACATACATATATACATATTTACACACACAAGCTCCTATATAATGCAGCGTATTGCCACTGCAGTTACGAAATAATACACTATGTAATCATTACAGCCACAACTATGACACAGCCTTACTTAGTCACCCTAACAAAGTATGTTATTATGTCTCTGTCTCTCTTTCTCTCGTTCTCTTTCGTTCTCTCTCTCTCTCTCTCTCTCTCTCTCTTTCTCATTCTCTCTCTCTCTCTTCCTCTTTCTCTTTTCTCTGTCTCTCTCTCTTTCTCTCTCTCTCTCTCTCACTCACTTACTCACTCTTTCTCTCTCTCTCTCACTCACTCACTCACTCATTCATTCACTCTCTCTCTCTCACTCACTCACTCATTCATTCACTCTCTCTCTCTCACTCACTCTCTCTATCTCTCTCTCTCTCTCTCACTTACACTCACTCTCACTCACTCACTCACACTCACTCTCACTCTCTCACACACACACTCACTCTCTCTCTCTCTCTCTCTCTCTCTCTCTATATATATATATATATATATATATATATATATATATATATATATATATATATATATATATATATATATGTCTGTCTCTCTCTGTCTCTCTTTTGTTCTATCAAAGATCTTAGCTGTACTTTGTATAGGATCACAGTAGAGAAAGCAAATACCAAACTTAAAGCTCTCGCATCTTGCAACAGAAAGAAAAAACAACAGAAAGAAACAGAAAGAAAAGAAAGAAAAGAAACAAAAAGAAAAAAAACAACAACAGAAAGAAAACAACCTACAAGGCTGGATAAGTAAGTGCACATTGCGCGAGGGAAACTATTTCATGGGAATGAATCTGAAGCGAACAGCTGTGCAGCATATAAAGTATTTTCCCCTAGTCACTTTTATCTCTCTTGAGGAAAAAACAAAAACAAAAATGTAAGTGACTTTTAATTCGGAGATGAAATGTGTTTCATAATAGCTTTGGATTTTTTCTATTGTATGTTCTCGGGTCTTCTAAGAACACAGGAAAACACCCAAAATAGGAATGATTTGATGCTCTTTTGTTTCCCTTAATCCGAAAGGAAAATTGGAATGTATTACGGTGTGTAGTCATTGTCTTTATTAATCTTTCCTTCCCTTTTTCTTCTGAGGGAATTAACATCATGTCG
>BOPN01001841.1:20000-30000 GCA_017312705.2 Penaeus japonicus
TCACTTATTGTATCTAGGTTAACTTTCCAAATAGTGCCGCGTTACTAAATACCACGAGAAGTATTAATTCGTCTCAGCCTCTATTACTCATTACTAGTGGATATTATCCGCGACCCCCCCCCCCCCCGATACCCCACAATCTTAGGCCCCGATAACAGGGAAAAGCCATGGAATAGATCATGGAAATTGCGGGATAATTTATGAATGAATTGCATTGATATATTACTCAAATGTTCCTTAGTTTCAAGATATATATATCTACTGTAAAATAAAAGTGTAAAATATCTCTTTACAATTTACTCACCCGCATGGCGTTCCGTGTGTCCAGCGATCGCGATGGTCTCCGCGCCTACGCCCTGACAAGAAGTGATCTTTCTCTGGAATTTTGCACGCGCTATTTTCTGGCATTTCCGTTTATAAAACCCTAACCCAACGACCAACCTAAAGGCGCTGTCACACTAGCCTATTTTCCGTCGTTTTATTTCGTCAATTTTCAAAAATTGTCAATTTTTCGAGGCGCGCAGTCACACTAGGAGCCATCGGCTTAGTAATGCGATACTCGCATCGCATTTGTAAACAATGGCGCCGAACAAGCGATAGTGCGCGGTTATGCTAGACTTTAGCAGTTTTAGCAGATGCTGAGCGTAACAAGAAAAAGCAATAAAATATTCTAATTCAAGTATTCTTCTGAAGGGCCTGTGTCCATCCACAGTCCATTGTTTTTCAAAACTGGAGGAAAAATAGCGCGCTCTGCGGCTGACGGATGTAAACAATGAAGTCGAGCACTTAAAACAAATTTTATCTATGGAAATAAAATTTAGATTTACATATTTCTCTTTGTCAATTTTACGCTATTAATAAGAAAAGTAAATTTCATTACATTTGAATATCAATAATGTTTTAAAACAAATACGAACATTTAAAAATATAGTTCTTGATTTGATTATGCTTGGCCAATAGGACGACGGGAATGTTTCACGCGGAAACTCGGAATTATCGTCTGACTAGAAAGATGCCAATTCGCTCAAAAATTGACAATTTTTCAGAAAATTGACGGAAAAGTGCTAATGTGACCTAACCTAGTTTTAAAGTAAGTCTTAGATAAGGAGGGACATCCACCGCCCCCCCCCTCCACCCACCCTCTTAGACCCCCACCTTACTACGAATTTAACCTGATTTTTGGGGAGTTTTTATTTTGGTTCCTATACACAGCTTAGACTGGTTTCTCATTTAGCGATATACCTATTGAATACATCGTCTATATGCATCCCGCGAAGCCACTGTGTACCCCGTACCGGAACCAATACCGCAAAAAACACAGACACGTCTTAACGGTACAGCAACCGACGGGGATTCACGTAAATTAAGGAATTTAAAAGCGCCATGACTGACCATTCGATCTAGGCGTAGGGCTGTCGTTCATATAAAATATAAAAACATATTAAATTGATAATTAAATTTGATTAATAAACATCTTAAATCAATAATTAGATTTAATTAATAAAGATCTTAAATCAATAATTAGATTTAATTAATAAACATCTTAAATTTATAATCAAATTTAATCAATAAACCTCAAATTAATAATTAAATTAGATTAATGAACATCTTAAATTAATAATTAAATTAAATTAATAAACATCATAGATTAATAATCATTTAATTGATAAACATCTTAAATCTATAATTAGATTAAATTGATAAACATCTTAAATTAGTAATTAAATTAAATTAATAAACATCTTAAATCAATAATTAAATGAAATTAATAAACATCTAAAATTAATTATCAAATTTAATCAATAAACATCTTAAATTAATATTCAAATTAGATTAATAAACATCTTAAGTTGATAATCAAATTTAATTAATAAACATCTTAAATTGATAATTATATTAAATTAATAAACATCTCAAATTAATAATTCAATTAAATTAATAAACATCATAAATCAATAATTAACTTAAATTAATAAAAATCTTAAATTCGACTAAAATTCGATAGTTACCCCTTTTTCAAACCAGTGAAAGTCAGATAAAAGGTTGTGGAGAATAGAGTGGAATTGTGGGTAATATCCAGTAAGTATAACCAGTAGAGAGTGAAAGGAATCCATCTATACTACTTTCGTGGTATTTAGTAAAGTGGCACAGTACGGAAACGTACCAGGATTGTTATATATATATATATATATATATATATATATATATATATATATATATATATATATATATATATATATATATATTGGTGTGTGTTATCATTTTCTAATATATTGTTATATATATATATATATATTTATTACGGTATTCATATTATACAAGTATCACACACACACCCTTCCGCTCTCGCACGCACGCACGCACGCACACACACACACACACACACACACACACACACACACACACACGTATTTATAAATACTCGTCACCCCCAGCCATCTGTTGGCTAGAATGTGTGCTTGTGTAAATTACTTCACTTTCACAGGTCTTTGCATCTCTGAGACAGCGTGTATGTATATATATATATATATATATATATATATATATATATATATATATATATATATATAAACTATATCTGTATAAGATTTGCCAAATTCTCTCATCATTACCAGCAGCTACAACCTATTTACTCAGTCGCTGTACATCAAAACTATCACATTTTCCTACCATTTTGTATTATACATTCTCGCCTAGCTTATTTCCCTGTGTATAAGCTTCTTCTATGGCCACATTTCTCACTGCAGCCTTCAGCAATCTAATATATGTAATTTTATGCACCTGTATATTTTATAAGTGGTTACTAACCTCATTTATGCCTCTACTCACGTCAAAAAAAAGAGGCAACGGGTGTAAATATTTTATAATGGAGGAATGCATTTGTTATGTTTTTTGTTATCATTGTTATTATTATTAATTATTATTATTATTGTTATTACTGTCATCATTCTCATTATTATTATTAATTATTATTATTATTATTATTACTGTCATTCTCATTATTGTTTTTGTTTTATTACTATCATCACCTTCATCATCATTAGTAGTAGTATTTTTGCTATTATTATTGTTATTATTATCATCAGGTTCATTATTACTACTTCTGTCATATTTTTTCTATTATCATCATTATTATCGTTGTTCTTATTTGATAACAGGTATAGATGATATCTGATGGAGAAAGGCATTATGGTTGTCATTTTAATTATCCTCGTTATTATTTTTTTATTGTTGCTATCATTACCATTATCATTGGCATAATGATTATAATGATGATAATGATAATAGCAATCATCAAGACTCCATCAAGACTGGCAGAGCAGCGAAGTTATCACCTATTTTCATATCTTGAAGACTTAAATCGACCGAAAAAAAGGTTTTATGCGTATACTGTGTGAATTTTAGGTATAAACAAACAAACAAAAGACATATTTGAATAAGTTCTCCCTTGACATTCTTTCACGGAAATCGCACAGGAGAAAAAAAAAATGATTGCAGCTTTTATTTTGCAATGAGCTAATTCACGACCTTTGGCATTTTACATTATTCATCTTTTTTTTGTTACATTGAAGATTCTACATTAATATTCCATTCACTTCCATATGTCTTTACTTCTTCTTGTGACTCTGTCCTTCCTGGAGAGACAATCTATATCATATATATATATATATATATATATATATATATATATATATATATATATATATATATATATATATACACACATATATATATATATAATATATATATATATATATATATATATATATATATGTATATATATATATATATATATATATATATATATATATATATATATATATACATATACATATATATACATACTGTCTCCCGTATTTCCTGTGATGTCATTCTTGTCAATTCTGTACTAGTTATGCCTGTATAAGAGAACATTTTCTCTGGTAAGCTAGAGAACCGGAAGAGATATAAACCATTTTCGAAGCTGGTACTGGTCGTCGGTGACAGGTAAGTCATTTGCTCTTTTGGATTTGTAATTTTTGTTACTTTTGGAAACACCTGTAAGAATGCATGTTGCCTTAATGTACTAATTTATTTTGCTCAGCTTGACTTTTTGATGAAGAGAATTACGTTCGTTCCTAGCATGATACCCTTTCACTACACATGATAGGTCAGTGTGTGTGTGTGTGTGTACATATATATATATATATATATATATATATATATATATATATATATATATATATATATATATATATATTTACACACACACACACACACACACACACACACACACACACACACACACACACACACACACACACACACACACACACACACACACACACACACACACACACACACACACACACACACACACACACACACACACACACACACACACAAACACACACACACACACACTAGAAGTGATAAACTCAGGTGACTATAAAGTTGAAGTGTTGACGTAACCATCAGTACTTCAAAAGATATCATTCCTATGCAAATTAAGACAAGCTCAACCCATTGTCCATTTCCCTAGAATGAGAAAAAAAAATCGTAGAGTTTGCATGCAATACCACTAATTATTAGCCAGAGAATCAGCAACAGTATTGTAGTAACTTACATTATCAGACTGATTAACATTTACCGCAGGGCATACAGCCTGTATGTGTGAATACGAGAGGCATTCTGAGAGCAAGCGACCCGTTGAACAATGTATGCGTGTGTTTGAAATATTCCCAGACTCAGCCAATGCCGCGCCGCAACACAGCCGCTGGCATTGGCACTCTCGAAGGAGTATCTGTACAAGCCTGCTTACGTGCCTCCGCAGTGACTCTGAGCGACACGACGGGCATCAGCGTCTGGGATTATATGTGGGACACGAGTCTGGGCATCGGCTGGGTGGGCGGCCTGGCCAACCCGACGGGCGTTGCGCTCTTGGTGTTGCTCTTCATCATCGTTGCTTTTAGCCATCGGATCGTCAGGAAATCGGGTTATTTCGAGGTAAGGTTACGGTGCTGACGACACGTACCCCTATTTTGGGATTGTGGATGGGGATTGTCTTAATCTAAAAGAGCATTGAATATTTGATTCCTTTTTGCCAGTATTATTGTGCATTGCTAATACATTAATTTTTCTCTTTCCTTCATTTCAAGATCTGTAATAATATAATTGTGTAATTCCAATACATTAAATTTTCTCTTTCCTTTATTGCAAGATCTTCTATTGGACCCACCTGCTGTCGCTGCCCTTCTGGGTATTAACTGTGCTTCACGGACCGAACTTCTGGAAGTGGCTGCTGCTGCCGGGAACAGCCTTCGTCATGGAAACCTGCTTGAGGGTGGCTCAGGTGTGCTCTCCGCGGGGCCAGAGTACCATTGTCTCAGGCAACACTCTACCTTCAAAGGTGACAGTACTTGTTGCAAATGTGCTTGTTTTGGACCAACTCTACGTGTCTTTGTCTCTGTGTGTCTCCTTTTTTCTCTTGCAAACTATTTTCCCATTTCTTTGTCAGTCTTTGCCTCGGTCTAAATTCCTGACGTAGTCGCTGGTCTCGTTCATTGTTTCAGTCTCGTTCAGTCACTGTCTTTGTCTCTCTCTCTCTGTATCTTTCTTTATCTCTCTCTCTCTCTCTCTCTCTCTCTCTTCCTCTTCCTCTTCCTCTTCCTCTTCCTCTTCCTCTCCCTCTCCCTCTCCCTCTCCCTCTCCCTCTCCCTCTCCCTCTCCATCTTCCTCCCACAGGCCCTCCCTCTTCCCCTCCCCCATCTATCTATCTATCTATCTATCCATCCATCTCTATCCTATTTCTCTTTGTATTACACAGTAACACACACACACATCCATACACACACACACACACACACACACACAAACACACACACACACAAACACATCAGCGTGCGCGTGTTTTACCCGTGCGAGTGAGTATCCCTTTCTGATGAGTTCTGGTCCCTTTCCCCCGTCAGGTCGTAAGGCTGGTGATCCGCAGACCGAAGGACTTCGAGTTCCAGCCGGGCGAGTACGTGTACCTGCGAGTGCCTGCCGTCGCCCGGTACGAGTGGCATCCCTTTACCATTTCTTCGGCGCCCGAGCAGGAAGGTATATAATGTGTGCGACTGATGACATGGCTGCCGCGAGGGAGAGAGTATTCTTGTATTTTTTTTTTTTTTTTTATGATCGTTATTTTGGGTGAAGAACATAGCTACGGCGAGGGAGAGAGTATTCTTGTATTTTTTTTATGATCGTTATTTTGGGATGGATAGATTTATTAATGATTTTGCTGTATGATGCTTTCGAATCTAAACATGAAGAAAAATGCAAATACAACCGTAGTTTTTTTTTCAGTTGAGGATTAGTTAATGCGATGGAGTTATGATTATCAAATAAAGTTAATCTTATGTCATACCTTACTTATATCATCGGATTTACGGCAGACATGTTCACGGTGCACATCCGGTCGGTGGGGGAGTGGACGCGACGCCTCTACGACATGTTTGACACGGAGCCCGCGACCCCGTCCTTGCCAGGGGAAGGCGAAGCCGAAGCGAGCGACAAGACAAAGGCCTCTTCGGGCGGTATTCCGAACCCTGCATTTGTCTCCAGCCAAGAAGATGATGACGAGGACGACCACCACCGCCAACATGACACCGTGATCGAAGTCGAAGGGAAGGAAACGGACGCTCGCGGCGGCCGCTACATCAACAACCTCCTGGAGTTCAACAGGAAGATGAGCGTGTTCGGACGGCCGGCGATGCTGTCCGTGGAGGCGACGGAGAAGAAGCCGGACGTGAGCAGCTGCACGGCGGACGAGCCTCCTCGCTGCCTCTCGTCCGCCGCCGATGCCAACCACAGACTCGAGCGGAAGAAGTCGTCCAGTCTCTCCAGCCTCACTGCGCTGAAGGCCGAGCTCTCGTGGCCTCTGAAGAACCTGCACTTCGATTCCAACCACTCGTCGCTCCACGGCAGCAATTCCAGCTTGAATTCTCTGAGCGGGAATCGGCAGAACGGGCGGGAAGTTTCGCTCTGCTCAAACGCGAAGGATTCTTCGTCGACACAGAAGGTTCAGATTACTCCAGCGAGGAACAAAAGGCCGGTCGAGGTAAGATTTATTCTTTGGATGGAAGGCAAACTTAAATAATTTCACGAAAGTTAACGGCGAGTGAAAAAAACGACATCATATTGTAATTTTCATTTAATAATCTTGATAGGCTATTCACTGTGATCTAGTCGACTTGCGACTTTTTTTTTCACAGACAAAATATTTCAGAACGATTAGGGTATGGTGAGTTCTGTAATGCATATACAAACTTAGTGCGCGCACAGACACACACGTGTGTGTTCTTTCACTCATTTTTATTTATCTATATGTATTTTCGCGTATAAGTGTTGTTTATATATATATATATATATATATATATATATATATGTGTGTGTGTGTGTGTGTGTGTGTGTGTGTGTGTGCAGAGCTGTCTATATTAGATAAGAGAATACGCGACTCCATTACCATACTTCATTGCATTTCTGACACTATATAAAACAAAATATACAACTTCCTTGAACCCCCCCCCCCTCCTAGGTGTACGTGGACGGTCCTTACGGCACGCCCTCCACGAGGATCTTCTCCGTCAGCCACGCAGTGCTCATAGGCGCGGGTATCGGGGTCACGCCCTTCGCCTCCATACTGCAGAGTCTTATGATGAGGTCAGGAAATGTGTCTCCCTTTTTTCTTTGTTTGTTTGTTGATATTGAAAAAGAAAGAAAATTGGTTCTCTTGAAATGTGGATTATGGAGCTGTCATCGACTAGTTTTTTTGTTTTTGTTTTTTTACAGATACCGAGCAGCAAAAGCCCCGTGTCCACATTGCCATGTGCATAGCTGCGTGGCGTTACCAGCCACACTCAGGAAATTACGGAAGGTAGGTTTCTCTCTCTCTCTCTCTCTCTCTCCTCTCCCTCTCACTCACTCTCTCTCTCTCTCTCTCTCTCTCTCTCTCTCTCTCTCTCTCTCTCTCTCTCTCTCTCTCTCTCTCTCTCTCTCTCTCTCCCTACCTACCTACTTACCTATCTATCTATTTCACGACTATGAACTTTTTTCCATTTATCATAGCAGTCTCTCTCTCCATTGGCTTACCTCTCCCATCCCCCGGCCCGCGCCAACACAGGTGGACTTCATGTGGGTGAATCGCGACCTCGGCAGCTTCGAATGGTTCCTGGAGGTCCTGGCAGCACTGGAGGAGGAGCAGCGCGTAGTGGGTGCCGCGATGGAGACCTTCCTCAGTCTCCATCTGTACAAGACAGGTCCTGCTCCCCTCAGCCCGAACCTGCCTCTCTCCTCCTCCATCCGGCACGGCAGACCCGACTGGGATAAGGTACGCTTTTACACGTTGGACTGATCCTTGTATGAAAGAATAGGCTTTTACACGTCGAACTGATCCTTCTGGGACAAGGTAGACCTTTTACACGTCGAACTGATTGATCCTTGCATGAAAGAATAGGCTTTTACATGTCGAACTGATCCTTCTTGGACAAGGTACGATTTTACACGTCGAGCTGATCCTTGTATGAAAGAACTGATCCTTCTGGGACAAGGTAGACTTTTACACGTCGAACTGACTGATCCTTACATGAAAGAAAAGAAATATTAAGCTGATCTTTGAATAAAATAAATAAACTGATTGATCCTTGCATGAAAGAAAAAAAATATTAAGCTGATCTTTGAATAGAATAAATAAACTGATTGATCCTTTAATGAAAAAAAATAGTAAGCTAATCTTTGAATAGAATAAATAGATCCAAACATTCCCTCGGTACAGATATTATATTCTTTCTCAAACCATTCGTTTCCAACAGGTGTTCCAGGGTATACGGGAGTCTCGTCTCGGGAAGGTGTGCGTCTTCTATTGTGGTCCTCCGGCACTCGTGGGCGTCCTGAGGGAGAAGTGCATCCAGTATAAGTTCGAATTCAAACGCGAAATGTTCTGAAAAAAAAGCTGGTTGATGATGAAAACAGTTCGTTTGGGGTGCGGCGCGACATGTGATTACCTATGGACAGGTGTTGTGATTGCCTGCAGTGATTAAAAAATGGCGCCCACGATGATGGTGCGTTATTCCAAGGGGTGTGACAGAGACCTTAACTTAATGGCTCGAACTCCGGAACCCGAACGAGACAGAAAAGATAATTTACAATAAAGAAAAAAAGAAAAGAAAAAGAAAAGAACAGACCAATTTGTCGAAATAAAGCAGTGAATACTGACTTTAAGTGAGTTAACCGTCGTGATAGTGGCGGTGGTGGTGGTCTCAAATCCGACTACCTGATACTTCGTGTGGTTATGGTGAAACGCTACAGTGTCTTTCACGTATTTCAGTCATTAGTCATTGTGGACGAAGGAGATTGAAAGCATGTGGCATTTCTCTCTCGAACCCCTGGAAAAAAATAATAAGAATTCAAGAAGAAACTTGTATGGCTTCAACTTGACATGGTGCTGGTTATCTATCACCACCACTGCAATGTGACATGAGAAAAGAGATAGAAAAACAAAAGAAATGCGTAATAGTTCTTACCGGGACGGACTGATTGTAAGTCAAAGAAGCTGTGATACCTTGTGTTTGTATAAAGTTAATTAAGACGATGAGACCGCCGGACATAGTGTCCCATATGTGGATATTCCTTATAGTTTAGGATCTATGTATATTATCATTATTATCACCAAATAGACTGTTCTTCCTAAATGCAGTCTGCTAAAGTGACCAGTTCTCAATGTAACTATTTTGAATTTCGGTTCGTACTGTAATCATAGTCACATCTATTCCATGAACCCTTTCTTACGAACCGAAATTTTCTGCCTCCGACGTCGCTTTTCGTACTCAGTGCCACCTAGTATATAAAGTATATATATATATATATATATATATATATATATATATATATATATATATATATATATATATATAAAAGCATGTACAGTACATTTCTTACAATAATGTCTAAAAAACATTATATCACGTGGAGGACATTATTT
>BOPN01001841.1:35000-37500 GCA_017312705.2 Penaeus japonicus
ATTCGCTAAGAATATTAGAACACCATAGTTAAATTACCAAAAAACAAGAAAAAGAAAGAGAAACAAGGCAGTTTATATTTCACCGTAACACACATGGCAATAAGGATCGACGTAAAAATAACCTATAATTGTTTGATTCCAGACACCATAAAGACCATTGATATAGATGGCCAAGCGAAAGTTCACACGGCATTATACTGAAAACATTCTAAACATAGTAGTAGTTGCACCACCAACAGAAAGCTGTACATGAAGAGCTTTGTACATAAATGTTAAAAGTTACTTGTACAGTGCTGATGTATCATCATGGCACTAGAATTTGATTACCTTACTAAATATTTCTTAGGGTGCTAGAGTAAAAAGACTTCTTAAGTCTGCAAAGACCTTTTCTTTGGTGTTTTCATACAAATAAATAAATAAATAAACTAGAAATAAAAGAAAAAGGAAGTGCTATCCAATTTTTCTCTTTAAAAGGATATATGATAAGGCAAGTTTTCACAAGGCAAACATTTTCCCTTTCCTTATATGAAATATACCTGAATAACAACTAATCCTTGCTAATGGAATGTAGGTACTCATCATCAGAACACTCTACAGGCAGAAGAGTGAGACAAAACTTGCTCATCCAATACCCGGGTCTTCAGAAGCCCAACACAGGAGAGAGGACTCCAAGCTGGCAAGGAGATTTCTGGAGAAAACGTCTCACACCAACAGCAGTTTGGAGGTCGTGTCGGGTAGCTTGTCACCTCCATGAGCAGTGAGTAATACTGTGTCTTTGCTCGTACAAACTGGACACCTCTTTTCAAATTACCGATTATTCCATTTCTGAAGAATCACTATATGTTCCTCTCTGAGACAAAATTATCCCAATGTATTCCATTCATACAGAACTAAATGCACTACAATATACTCAAATCAATATTTTCCAAAGGTTCACAAAATACGTCTTTTATGTTTAAAGGAACAAACAGTGATAACCTTCATAGGCACTGGGCAGAATATAACTATGATCCACATCTGTAACAAGTGCCTTGTAATTGAAATACATAAGATTAATGAATTAAATCTTGCATATCTGAGCGTCTGTGTTTGTAAGTGTGAGTGTGAGTCTGTGTGTATATAAGCATGTATGAATGTGTGAATATGAATGTGTATATATATATCTATGTGTAAGTTTGAATATATGTGTGTGTGTAGGGAGGGGGGAGGGGGCAGATGGGGGTAAGATTAGGGTCGGGGGTTGGGATGTGGGTGGAGAAGGAGTGAGGTGTGGGTGTAAGTGGCGTGTAAAAAAAATTTATGTTCCTTCTTAGGGAAACAATAGCTACAAAATAACCGTGACCCCCTACCACAGAATTAAAACAGCCTTCCTAAAAGTAAAATCATTATGGCACATTCCAGAAACTTTGCTCAATTTGGCACTTCAAAATCAGTGCATACCTGCTACGCTACAATGCTACAATGACCATGACTAGTCTAGCTGCACCAGCACAAGAGCTGCCGCATGGAGAGGTAGGTTTCAACGGCAGTCTCAAATCCGAGGCTTTCGCCACAGTGCCCCGCTCTTGTCTCTTGACGAGTCACACTTCAGCCCCTCAAGGCCAGGCCATATCTTAGAATTTGTATCAGTGAAGAGATATATACGAAGGAGGAAACAATGGTGGCTTCACATGCCAAATGACCACAACTTTTTTTTCATTCTAATGTTCCTCACTGAGTTCTAGATAGAAAAAGAAATGTGTGTTTAGTGAACGCTATGCTCATTTTCTTCTTTCACTACTGACTGACGTGGGTGATTCACAGTAGTCTGTAAGCTTAAGCATTTCAAATTTAGTGTCAGTTAGTGATAACAATATTAATGATGAAGAAAGTGATGATAACCTCCATGACAATAACAACAGAAATGAATTTAACAATGTGATAATAATAAAAAAAAAGTAGTAGCAATAATAATAATAATAATGATGGTGATGGTAGTGGTTATGACAATAATGAACATAACTGTTATCATAATAATAATAATAATAATAGTTGTAGTAGTAATAGTAATAACAATTTCAACAATCATAGCAATTATAGGAAAGATAATAATAATAATAATAATAATAATAATAAAAAATTAATAATAATGAAAAATAATAATGATAATAGTAATAATAATAAGAGTAGTAGTAATGATAATAATAATAATAATAATAATAATAATAATAATAATAATAATAATAACAACAATGATAATAATTCTAATAGCAACATTAAGAGGTGGTTTACATCATGCTGGAAACAAAGGCAATGATGATGATAAACCAAGAAACAGAAAACTGACTTAATCTACTTCTTACAGCTCACGAATCGATACCATTTCTTTGTAACTGCCGAGAAACCCTAGAAATTTTCTTCTTTTACCTCCATATCATTTTGGCTGCTCACCATTTTCTTAAAAAACAAGTAGCATTAGTGTCCAAAAAACTGATACAAAACACACAGATGATTTTAAAAA
>BOPN01001841.1:47500-52500 GCA_017312705.2 Penaeus japonicus
ATCAGTCAGGAAAATCATACAAGCTCTTCATCATAATTTACCACTTTATATAATATTCACCAGTCACATTCCTCCGTACACTCGCGCACACACTCTCTTATAAACTAATAATTAATAATGCCACATGGAAATCATCACAAAGAATAACAATACCATATAAAACAGGTTGTGCGTGCAGATAACGAGTTAGTTAACAAACACAAACACATCTTCAGACAACCAGATTTACGAGTGTCGGTGCGTCAATATAAATAAAACAGCATAATCATAACACAAATCTATATGCAAATGAGTCGCAAGGACATGACAGTAATCTCTAACACAGATTACTGGTTTGTGTTAGATTAATAACAACAAAACCAACATAAACTCACAAGTCAACGAGTATTTATTCATTCGATGGTGTCAACATAAGCGTTGATATGTTGATACTAACAAAATCATTGTGATACATTTAAAAAGAAAACAGACTCACGAATGGAAGTTTCTCCCTTTGTTTGTGTGATGGAGTACGTTTGTGTGCGGATAGGCTTAGTGTGAGTGTGTGTGTGTGTGTAAGAGTGAGTGAATGAGTGTGTGTGTGTAAGAGTGAGTGAATGAGTGTGTGTGTGTAAGAGTGAGTGAATGAGTGTGTGTGTGTGTAAGAGTGAGTGAAGAAGTGAGTGTGAGTGTGTTTAAGAGTGAGTCGAAGTGTGTGTATGAGTGAGTGTGTGTGTGTGTGTGTGTGTGTGTGTGTGTGTGTGTGTGTGTGTGTGTGTGTGTGTGTGTGTGTGTGTGCGTGTGTGTGTGTGTGTGATAGTGTGTGTGTGTGTGTGTGTGTGATAGTATGTGTGTGATAGTTTGTGTGCGGTTAGGCATAGTGTGTGTGTGTGTGAGAGAGAGTGAGTGAATGAGTGTGTATGTGTGTATGTATGTATGTATGTATGTATGTATGTATGTATGTATGTATGTGTGTGTGTGCGCGCGTGTGCGTGTGCGTGTGCGTGTACGTGTGTCAGTCCTTCCCTTCTCCCCGTGTCCCAAGCGTGAGTATGTTCAGTGGAGCAAAGAACAGTTGCCCGAGGGTGGATTCTGTTGGTGGTGGTGGCAGGCAATTAGGTGACAATGACATCACGTAACGGCGAGCAAACGAGTTACTCTAAAGCCACCACAACAATCAGCTTTCATTTAATACAGAGTAGATATCTACGATAATCTACGATAACCATGCCCACTAAGTCGTTCTTTCAAATAAAGAATATAAACCAATGGAATGGTAATGATACGCGTCCGCTGCAATTACTGTGATGCCTTCGGCTTCATTGTGGTCTCGCCAGCCAAGCCACTGCTAATGGCTGGAGTACAACTGAACCAAAGGACCACGTAAGCCTCTATTCCCTACGTTAATTAAGTTAACCCAGACACTAGCGTAAGCTAATGGTAATCTGCTTCCCCCATCACAAGTGCATGTGTTCCCTCCACCACCAACCGCCACCACAAGCCCATACAATGCCAGAATAGGTACAATTAAGGCATCTTATTGCAGCTTCTTGGATATTTCGCATTTAATGCGAAATCTAAGAAACTCGCATTACTTCTCGAGTTTACATGTCGGCGACGCTGACGACCCCCGGTGTCATAGCCAGGCCATTACGGTGCACTCCTTCACCCTTGTCCCCAGAGGGGATTTTTCCAACAGGCGAAGCGTGAGATTACTGCCCCTCAGGGGAGGGAGAGAACTTTGGCGTACACGCGAGATGTGACCATCACATGGCACACCTCAAGACTTAAGGCACACGCAAACAACCTCCCCCCCCCCCTACACACACCTCTCAGCTCTCTTCAAGCCTTTCTGCCTTTGGTTGACCAGCGTGGGAGAGCACAGAAGGCAGGGCTTCTAAGGTCTGGCACTTCTGCCCGCAGCCTCCTGTCAAATAAGACGCTCTTCCTCATTATTCCTGCTTGCGGAGGGGCGCTGATGCCGTGGGGGGGAGGGAGGTGCCTCTCCAGGGGAAGGGGGGCGTGCGCGATTCGCCTTGGGTGAAGGAGTGCCTGGCTGGCTCAAGTGACCAGGCTTGGGGGGCCGGGGCGGCGCTGGTGGCGGAGAGAACCTCGGAGGCGTTGTTGGGGGCGAAGGTGGTCGTGGCGGGTCACTGGAGCGATGGTTGCGGCGGTGGCTATAAGAGTGATGGTGTGACATGTCGATTGAGTCAGGAGTATTGCCGCGGGATGCAGTGAGGAGTGTGTCAGTGGTGTGCCTGGAGACGTGACCTAACGTGGAGGCTGGAGGTAAAGGGTCGCCGCTCAAATACTGCCCGTGTTGCCGAAAGATATTATCAAACTCGAGAAACACTTCATTCTGTACGTTGTCACGGCTGAAGGACACCTGGCTTTGGGATCGCTGCAATTCTTCTCCGTGGGCGCCCTCATCACCCTCAGCGTCTCGTTTATCCTCCTGGTGTTGGCGAGTCCTGCGGGACTGATACTGCTTCAAGTCACGACTCAGATGATCGCCAAGCTCCTGTGAGGTCATAGAAGTTACTGGAGCAGCTCCGCGAGAGGCAATGGTATCATCTAGCTCTCGGGAATTGCCCATGTAACATGAAGGATCTCGAGACTCATCCTCATCATAGTGTGTTGTGCGGTCCTCTGCCTCACTGTCAGTTGTGCATGGCTCTCGTTCACTGTGCCCGAGGTGGTCATTGAGCTCCTCGCTTTCCAGTGAAGACACTACATAACGGGGACGTCTCCCACTATGCATCCTTTCCTGTGCGTCCTCCTTCGCATTCTTCTCCGCTGTATAGCGACGCTCCCTTGAAGATCTCTGGTGAAGTTCCTCACTTTCCATGGACGATTCTGTTCTGTATCTGAAGGACTCTTGCTGGTGAGGAATGTGCACAGGGTGGGTAGGTCTGCCAGAAGAAGAAGTAGGGTGTGGCTCCCTCCCATGATAGTGGCGGGGGATGTAAGCTAAATCTTGTGCTGCTGCCTGGCTCAGATCACTATGTGAAGCTCGGTATTCACCATGCAGCCATGATCCGCGAGCCTCCTCATTTTCTGAAAGTGTTGCAGCGACTCTTGGTTCACCAGCAGCTCTGGCACTCCCACGTGCTTGACGTGGAGAGGATGAACGTGAAGAGGTAGAAGACTCGGAGGTAAGGGACAGAAGATCACGTGTGCTGCCTGTTTTGTTTTTCTCCCTCTTAAGATCATGGACATCTGGCAAAGCCATGTTGGAGCGAAGCTTTCCAGAGCCCAATTGATGTTCGTGGCGCCCGGTAAACCATGATCCTAATTTGTGTCCTGACTCACCCCCTAACGTGAGAGTGTCTCCTGGACCACCATCATGCCGGGAGGAGTCCTCTATTGAATTCTGATCTGTAAGCCTGGTACGTGTACGTATTTGGCGGGAACCGCAAGTCTTCTTAAATCTGACAATCACAATTATACCTGCCACAGAGAGTAAAGCTAATCCGCAACAAGCACCAATCAGCACATATGCCATAAACTTGGCATTTTCTACCTCCTCTTCTGATGTTAATGTATCTTCTGTATTGTCTTCATCCAAACTTGTATCAAAATTATTCCACTGAAGGTCTGGGATGTCATTCTTTATGTTGGAGTGTTCAGTTGGAGAAATAGGCACAGCATCATAGAAGAGTGAGGTTAGGTTTAAGTTATTTTCAGGTGCTGTCTCTGAGGTATCAAAGAGCTCAGGTGCTAGTGGGATCAGCTGAATGTTATTCCAGAGATGTGATACAGCTAGATCATTGCTACCAAATTGCACCTCAGCTGGAGGAAGTGGTTCTGGTGGTTCTGGGGCGGATGGGGCAGATGGGAAAGATGGTGCTGATGGGGAAAGAGCAAGAAATGGGTTTCCCCTCTGATTAGTTAGAGGAACGTCATAGTAATCATGGTCATCCATAAACTCCGTGCCTGCTTCTTTTGTGGGCGATGTGGCTTCTTTTTGCGTGCTGTTAATGCTGAAAATAGTGCTGTTGGCTTCAGCAAGTGCGGCTCCAATCTGATGATTTTGCAACAGCATTTGTAGGTCACTTTTTTCCTGCTCACTTAAAGTTGGTGGAGCTTCAGGCTGTAAAGGAATAGACTGGGCATATAGGTTACCATAGTCATCAGGTGTTCTAGTGTCATTTAAAATAGAAGAGTCATATGGGGCAGCTTGGTTGTGCAGGTTGTCCATATCACTGTTATCCAATCCTACATCACTAGGTGACCCTGTCTTAAGGAGACCATCCCTTCCAAGCTGTTGGTCATAGTAATCTCGATAGTCATAGTACTCCAAGATGTAATCTGGTGGAAGTTCATCGTAGTATTCATGGTTAAGGTAGCTTGCGTCACTATTGTTACCAAGAGATGTTGCATCAAGATATTCCTCATATGCTGGGTAGTCCTTGGGACTCTGAGCTTCACCTCCACCAATCACTACACTTCCAGAGGAGGAAGCAGACTCAATTTGGTGGTGTGCTGAGTCTGTGTGATCTTTTTGTGATGATTCTTTGTGATGTTCGGATGTCCCTTCCGACTGTACCTGCGTAGGTGGAGCAGCTGCGACTGAGTCCTTTTTAGGTGGTACAGAAACGAAAACAGGTACTGGAATGGGTCCCGCTACGGACAGTCCGCTTGGATTCACTGAATTAGGCAATACATTTGGGGTTTTCTGGTCTATGGGGGAATGAGGGACGTAAGGTGCAGCAGGTGGTGGTGGCAGCGGCGGTGTGAAGGTTGGTGAGAGAGAAGTGACAACAGCTTTTGGCAAGGCATGTGTTGGAATCCTGGTGGCTGGAGGAGTCAGCTTGGTGACAGGGGGTGGGGGAGCAATTGGGGGACGTCGAGGTAGGAACATGTGTCTGTTTAAGGGCCTTTGCCTCACTGGGGGGCCCTTCTCAGGTCTGGAATGAGGTCGACCAGACAGAAATGAGGAAAGAAACGATGGCAGCCTAGGAGGTATGTCATGTGCCTGCGGCTTGGCAGGTGGCTGTAGTCTCTGTGTTTTGTCATCA
>BOPN01001841.1:67500-70000 GCA_017312705.2 Penaeus japonicus
CCAGTACCCCACTTCCCGTGGGGCCCGGCCGAGGAGGGAAAAGGAGGAAGGGGAACTAACTTTTGCAGCGGCGTAACTACTCTATTATACATTACCGTGACCAGCTTAATTATCAGCAGTATGCCCGAGCTCCGTCGGGTGGTGGATAATGAAGAAGACCGAAAGCTGGATCCACAGGAGGAGCCATGAGTGGGACGCAGGGGGCAGGGCAGTGGGGGGCGAAGAAGGAGCAAGGTGCGCGGGGCAGTGACGAAGATAAAACAACGATTAGAGAAAGGGGTCGGGAGAGAAGTCGAGGCACAAATAAAACCAAGATATATATATATTCCGTGGAATAGACGATGGCCAACCCAACCCGCCCGCCGGTCCATCAGGCAGGCAGGCCTCCCCTCCCACCTAGTGTTGCTGGCTGACGGAAGGGGGCGCCCCGAAATCCCGATAGTCGCAGCGAATGAGCAAGCGTTAAGGAGAGCGATACCTTGTGCTTTGCAAGTGCGAGTGCAAGAGCAAGGCATAAATCGCGTATTCGCCGCCCCCCCCCCCTGGCTGAGTAGTACGTGGTGATGGGGGGACCACCATGCTCAGGCACTGGCCATTCCTCAATAAGCGTTTTATGACCAACAGTTCACAGAGACTAACCCCGCAGCGACAAACATGTTGAAAGCTCCAGGAACGGAAAGAAGAATGAAAAGGTCGGCGAAAACTGAGATTTAAGGATTAGATGAAATGGGGATGGAGGAGGAAGATAAGGAGGAAGGGAAACTAATAGAAATGGAAGGGATGGAGGAGAGAGAGGAGAGATAAGGAGGAAGGGAAAGTAATGAAGCCTGGAAGGATGGAGGGAAGAGGGGGAGAGATAAAAGGAGGGAAGGAAGAAGTAAGAAATGGAAGGGATGGAGGAGAGAGGAAGATAAGGAGAGGAAAGTAAGAGAAATGGAGAGGGATGGAGGAGAGAGAGGAGAGATAGGAGAGGAAGTAATGAAATGGAAGGGATGGAGGGGAGGAGATAAGGAGGAAGGGAAGGCAAGAAATGGAAAGAGTGGAGGAGGGAAAGGGAGAGATAAGGAGGAAGGAGAAATAAGAAAATGAGAGGATGGAAAAGGAGAGATAAGGAGGAGGGAAAATGACAAAGTAGGAAGGATTGGAGGAGGGGAAAGGAGATAAGGAGGAGGAGGTAATAATGGAAGGGATGGAGAGGAAAGGAGAATGGGAGGAAGGAAAGTAATAGAAATGGGGAAAGGGGATGGAGGGGAAGGAGAGATAGGGAGAGGAAAGTAATAGAAATGGAGAGGATGGAGAGGAGGAGTAAGGAGGAAGGAAAGTAAGAAATGGAAGAGGAGTGGAGGGAGAGGGAAGGTAAGGAGGAAGGAAGGTAATGGAAATGAAAAGGGATGGAGAGGAGGGAAAGGAGAGGGAATGAGGAAAGGGAGAGCAATGGAAATAAGAAAGGGATGGAGGAGGGAAAGGAGAGATAAGGAGGAAGGGAAAGTAAGAGAAATGGAAGAGGGATGGAGAAGGGAAAGGAGAGGCAATGAGGAAGGAGAGTAAATGAAATGAAAGGATGGAGGAGGAGGGAAAGGAGAGATAAGGAGGAAGGAAGTAATAAAGAAATGGAAGGGATGGAGGAGAGAGAGGAGAGATAATGGGGAAGGAGAGTAATGGAAATGGGAAAGGGATGGAGGAGAGAGGAGAGATAAGGCGGAAGGAAGAGTAATAGAAATGGAAGGGATGGAGGAGGAAAGGAGAATAGGGAGGAAGGAGGTAATAGTGGAAGGATGGAGGAGAGAGGGAGAGATGGGAGGAGGTAATAGAAATGGAAGGGATGGAGAAGGGAAAGGAAGATAGAGGGTGAGAAAGTAATAAAAATGGAGGATGGAGGGAGGAAGGAGAGATAAGGAGGAAGAGGAAGAAGTAATGAAATGAAGGGATGGAGGGGGAAAGGAGGAGTAAGGAGGAAGGAAGAAGTAAGAGAAATGGAAGGGATGGAGGAGAGAGAGGAGGGTAAGGAGGAAGGAAAGTAAAGAGAAATGGAAGGGGATGGAGGAGAGGGAAAGGGAGGGAGTGATAAGGAGAGGAAAGTAAGAGAAATGGAAGGGGATGGAGGAGAGAGAGGGAGGAATGGAGGAAGGGAAAGTGGCGCAGAAATGGAAGGGATGGAGGGAAAAGGAGATCAGGAGGGGAGGAAAGTAAATAAGAGCTCAGGAAGGATGAAGGAAAGGAGGGAGATAAGGAGGAGGGAAAGTAGCCAGAAATGGAAGGGGATGGAGAAGGAAAGGAGAATAAGGAGGAAAATTAATAGAAAATGGGAAGGGATGGAGGAGGAAAGGAGGAATAAGGAGGAAGGAGAGTAATAAGGAAATGGGGGAAGGGATGGAGGGGAAGGAGTAAGGAGGAAGGGAAAGTAATAGAAATAGGAGGGATATGGAGGAGGAAAGGAGGAATGCAAGGAGGGAAGGGAGAGTATTAAAGAAATGGAAGGGATAGGAGGAGGAGAGGAGAG
>BOPN01001841.1:92500-102500 GCA_017312705.2 Penaeus japonicus
AGATTCCAACTGAAATTTCGCCTCACACAGCTTGTAGAATCAAGACCAGGACTGTCAGATCTTTTCTCTAATGATATCATGTACTGCCATGCCTATTGAAGCTTATCACCCATTCTAAAATTGAAGCCTTACCCCTGCATCTCTCAGGGGTAAGGAGTCCATCATTTTCAGTGATCATGATATCTATAAATACATTAGCTGTGATGGCTATGCAGAGGGTAATGCTAAATCATCACATTTAAAAAAAAAACTTGCTCGCTGATAAGCAATTGTACTAAAAAGCGAGGATTCAGATATCTCCATATCCATGTCTAAGTGGCTTAGGTCTTGCAACAACTCCAAGGTATTCTGCTGATTAAATGCAAGTATGTCTTAATCAATTGTCATGTCATGCTTTCAGAAGAAGTTGCAGAAGACATTATAATTCCTCTTCGTGTCATCACAAGTAGAGACCACATATCAGGGTCTCACAGCATGGGAATAAGCCAGTGTTGGAGAATGTGATCCCAGCTTCTGAGGTGAGAGAACTTGGCATGAGTGGGTGAGAGTCTGGAGTCAGAGAACCATGTCAGCACTGATATGAAGGCATTTATTCTCTCCTAAGTTTATGCCCAGAGTGCAATTGCTACCTTTAGGAAATTCAAACTCATTGGTCTTAGTGGGGATAGGACGAATTATATTGCCTATTACCAGCGCTGTTACGAACTGCTAAGAGAATCCATCACCCACTGATGACAGTTGGGAAATTCCCCCTGTAGGACACCTCAAGATTCTTTAGGTAAGAGTAGTAGTGATTTATAGGTGTGTGTGTGTGGAGAATCCACCGCCTTAGATGAGGAGGAGCAGTCCATTAGTTACATAATTAAGCATTGGAGTTTTGTAAATTCTGTTTGAATATTTCATACTCTAGGTAAATTGGATTTTGGTGAATAAATGCATGACATTGCTGGTATTACATGACCATGAAGTGCTATCTTCATTCCTTATTAGTCAGAAACATTTTGTGCCATCTTGAAGGTTAAAAACATTTTAGATCAAAGGAATGTTAATTAGGAATTCTTGGCCTCAAAAGGACACATAAAACAATGTACTGCATAGAAATATAGTACAAACTCATGGAAAAATAATTACCAGTATGGCAAAAAAGTGGTCATTTTAGATCTGGACTTGGGCTACATTTCTGTGAGGGACATGGATGCAAAATTTTCTATTCCAGCTTCCTACAAAAGAAATGCTCTGAGAACCAATGTATGCATTCCATAGTCATGGAATTGTTGACCTAACTAGGGGGGCTTATGTAAGTATGCATTTTTACTGTTCAATCCAAACGAGGAAGCTTACAGAGCCCCCAAAGAAGTGTGATTGTATTTGGTAGCTCTGGGTATCAACATTCAAAGAAATTTCTTCTTTTGGCCCCCCATTAGGTCATGCTACTGTTTATATATGTACATTTAAATATTGCATCAATAAGGGTTTCTCCCATCCATGGAAGCAGTAATGATAAATCCATGAATGCATTTAATATGTTTATTGTATGGAGCGAATATTACAATATCACATCTGACAGTTTTTGAGGAGATAATAGTTCAGTAATCCTAATAATATTATCAATATGAAATAATAATAACATAACAATAAAGCCACTTATAAATCATACAAAGAACTTAATCAGTGTGTTTGGCTTTCCTCTTGCGAGCAAAATGTGAAAGTGTCAACATAATCAGTGCTAGGGTAATGAGCGCTAGAAGCCTTTTGGGTGTGAAAATATCGTCCATCGACTTAATATCAGAGAGCATTTCCCCTGCTTGAACACAAAGAAAGTTATACGGCAGCAGACCTGAAAATAGATATGAAACTTAATAAACAATCATATAAAAAGACAAGCACGTGTTGCATCTTCAAAGGAGAGCTTCCTTTACTAGTATATATCATTCATATCTCTACTAAAAGAATTTCAATAGATACTAACCAAAGAATACAGACAGGAAGAACATAAGAAGCGGCACATTTACGTAGGGTGCCATTATGTTCAACAGCCAGTTTGGGGTCATGGGGAAAACTCTCAGACTTACTAAAAAGAGGAAAAGTTGGTGTTCATTCTCTGAAATCTGAAAGGCAAGAAAATCAGTTTAAAACACAATTCATACTGAGATATTACAACAGTTCATTTTCCAATTTTCCATATAATATAAAATAAGGGTTTAAATCTGACGAAAACGACTCGCCTTCTCCTTAAACCACTGTATTCTCGTTGCAAACTTTCTTTGGATGATGGACTTTCCTACAAGCCGGGAGAGGAGAAAGCAGTTTGATGCCCCAGTAGCTGTCAGGATACAGCATAACGGGAAACCTAGAGGCCAACATCCCAACAAGGCTCCCCCAAGAAGATTCTGAAAGAGGAGATAAAGTAGTGTCTCCTTCGACTGACCGATTTGAATTTATATATACGTCAATCTGGATTGGTTTTTACCGATACGAGGAAAACACATACCAGCAGTGCAGATCCTGGTATCGCGAACGTTTGTTTGTATATGTACGCTGAAGAAAACAAGAAGACAACATAGTGCCAGTGGTCTTCCTTGTAAGCGCTTGAGACTCGTACCAGTTCTCGGAGATCGTCTAAAGACTTTGGAAAGTGCAGGTCCTACAAAATAAGAAATTATTTTAGTGATATTGAATAATCTGATGACTATGATAAAGTCTATGCATATACAAGGTCAACCTCACAACTGTGATGTTCTAGCAATGTCTATAGTTTGGAACAGTGATTTGAATATAGTAGTCATTAGTCATGAATGTTACTTGGAAACCTGTGGCTAATTGTTTATAATGTATTTGACTGTATTCTACAATTCTGCTCCATGTATTCTGACAAAGTATAGGTTCATAGATAAAGGTACAGAAGGAATCATTCATACAACCAGAGGTTAAATTTGATGTAAATTATTAATATGCTACTACATGATCATAACATGATATTGTCATTAAACAGCTGTGGAAATCTAATATTTGCAGACCCGATAAATCATCATATAATAACTTTGTAATTCTATGATATAACAGAATTTATTCATAACATTCTGATAAAAATTCCTGACCACTGACAACCTGCAATACATTTCATACCAATAGCTAATGAAATATAACAGAATGTCCAGTCATCAACCCAGCCTGCATATCTATATATATATGTGTGTAGATAGCAAGGAATGTAAAGAGGGAAATAACCTGCTGATTGCCTTGGACCATACAACCCAGGAGATGATTCTACACAGAGGAAATGTCTGGGACACAAGCCTAAAGATATGTGAGTGTGTTGGCATGCTTGTGTATCTGTGTTATAATGTACATGTAAGTGTTTATATGTATGTATGTATATATATATATATATATATATATATATATATATGTGTGTGTGTGTGTGTGTGTGTGTGTGTGTGTGTGTGTGTGTGTGTGTGTGTGTGTGTGTGTGTGTGTGTGTGTGTGTGTATGTGTGTGTGTGTGTGTTTAAATACACACAACTATATGTGTATGTACAAGTCTGTATTGCAGAATGTCCGTGTTTTATCAAGTGAATATATTCGAAAGAACTCCGAGTGATACCAAGATGTATACTTACAGGAGTAATACCATTTCTCAGCGCAGGCCGATTCACAAAGACGAACCAGAGAAAGAAAGACGCTGCAGCAAAAGCAACAGGTGCAATTAGCAGCCTTGCATAGTCTCTCCTCCGTATGCCTTCCATTATACTGTAGGAATAAAAATTGAAATTACAGACACCAAATATTGCTGATGTACAAAAATAAGTATGCAATGAGTTCAGATAACTGTTTTGAAGATGTTTTTTTTAACTGGGAAACAAAAATAAACTAGTTTAGTTCTGATTTTGCCACCAAGTCACCACAAGCACCATAATAAGAGGGATTAAACTGGGTAAGGAAAGTATATCAACAACAACAATAATAATAATAATAATAATAATAATAAAAAGATAATAAAACAGTGACAGCTACCTTGGAGGTTGGGTTAATATCATCTTTTCAATATATAATAGTAAAGAATGTCAAAAGGTAAAATGGAGGGACAAGGGTATACTGTAATAAAATATAGACTTTTAATCTTAATATAAAAGGCCTTGTATCTGAGAGTGTGCTGAGGATAAGTATTGAAATATATTGCAACTTTGTAAAGTTACCCATGAGCCCCTGAGTTTCACATTAACAATGAAAGTCAACTACTTCTACTTTTCCTTGTGATGCATAAGCTGTTGGAAGCGAGATAACAAATTAGTTATAAGGCATTCCCTTAACTAGGAGGTGTGCTATATTACATATGAGTTAACTATCTGATAAGTGTCTTGTTATATTCAATTTAAGTTATCGATATTCTCTGCACATATAAATCTAGAGAGGAAACCTTCAAATTATGTAAATTGAACATCCGTGTTTTACTGAAAAATATTTGTTGACTCGGCCTTTAAACACCTCAACTTTAATATTGAAGGTTTTTTCTCTGTAAAGGTAAGTAAGTACTATATACACTGCCTCATCTTTTGAGAAATTACTGATTAATACTTTTCCTTAATACCCAAAAGGAGATAAATGACATTTGTTTGGAAGGAAAACTAAATTTTCATATCACTCTTGTATCAGTTTTATCTTCATAATTATCACTACTTTCCAAACGGCAGATAAATGATTTTGAGTTTAATGACCTCTTGTAAGTCAGCTGTGCCAATGCTTGAGTGAGTTTACTTAATCAAACACCACCACCTGAGTGACTTCACGTATGACAGAAGTCATCACACACGTTTCATCTTAGTCACACCCTCGAACACCATGTAGGAAATGCATCTTCCCATTTAAGGAGAACATGTATTTTTGCTGCATTATTTTATTTTATTTTATTTTATTAATTAATTTATTTATTTATCTTTTTTTTTTTTTTTCTTTTACCAAATTACACACACCATAACTTCTAAATTACTGATCTAAATCTTATAAACAGTTTGTATTATAGAGTATTATCCTTCTGGATTGGTGTAGTGCTGGTTTCATTATGTGCCTTGGTTGAGTAGCAGCAGCTTGGTAAGTGAAGGTGTAATTGCTGTATTTTCATGCTACTTGGCATAATTCTTAAATTACTAATCCAGGGATATTGTTATAAAGTACTATTTTTCTGTTATTGTGGTGTTAAGTTAGTTTTATTGTGTCTTGGTAGAGGACTATCAGCTTTTTGAGTGAAAGTACATTTTTGCATCAATTCATGACACCACACACACACAAATATATATGTATATGTATGTATGTATGTTTGTAATATATATATATATATATATATATATATATATATATATATATATATATATATATATAAATTTGTTATGTACTCTTGATGACTTCTACTGATGATTTGAGAACAAACTTTTGATTTGCATATTCTGGCAAGCTACAGTTTATAGTTCTCCCTTTGTTTTTCTTCAATAAAGGAAATAGTCAAAACTCTATCATCCCTGAATGGTGAAGGTGTGTTAGCCTTATCTAAAGTGCCAAATACATGGAGGCAGCAGCTAGCACTTAACACCATGCCACTATCAGTTTGGATATAAGAATTGTAGGCTTTTCATCACAGATCACAGTAAATTTCAATTAAACATCAATAAAACACAACCAAAATAATTACAAGAAAATCTTCAGGCTTTGAGAGTCACCGCTCTTCATATTTCTATTCTATGGTAATTACTTACAATAGAACCACAAGCAGATAGAGAAAAGGTAATGTATTTATCTTAAAGAATACAAGAATCAGATCTGGTTTTCAAGCAATGAGTACCCTGTTCTCTGTACTTTGTATGGAAACTGAATTTGAATAAAAGCACAACCATCTTCCTGTTGCATTACAAAGCCCTCCATTAGTCTCTCTCATTGCAGAGAATTCAGCCACCTTAGAACTCTATTGTTCCACAACTAACAAGAAACTTTTAAAATAATCTAGCAAGAACTTTTAAGCAAAAATAGTGCCTAGGAGAAGCAGCAGAAAATGGCAAAGCACTAGTAGAAATGAGACAAAAGAGAAATGGATGGGAATAATGAAAGAATTGCGCCCTAATACCTTCCCCTAGGTATCCAGTCCAAGCTCTATCTTGCCATATACTCATGGAGGAGGATTAACGGCCTGTCCTGGAGCACTGGCAGGCACAGAAGTTGTAGCAATTGTTTGGTGTCATGTCACTAATTACCTCTACGATCACCACTAGAGTTTGGTTGGTTTCTGCAGGCTAAAACTACAGTATCTGGATACCGAGTGCAATTAACCAATACCAATTTTGTTGGTATTGGTGATGCATGGCTTTTGCACAGGATTAGGCTTCTGGTATAAATAATTAAACAGGGTCAGCTTCCCCATTGCACGGCTTTGCAATAAATAAATACTCCAGAAGTAATTCTATCAACGGGTCGGGACTAACAAGAGGGAATTTCAGGACACAACATAGAGTTAAATACATGAGGATCTTATAGCACGGTCGTACAAACACATTAATTAGTTAATTAATCAAAACCGACGATTAAAATACATCGAATCACTATATAACAGAAGTTTTACGCAGCTAAAACTAAGGTCTCAAGTTCCCATGACTGACCTACAGCGACAGCCTCAACAGATTAAAGATTACTTCACGGCGACTTCTGGAGTGCCAGTACGAATTTTGTGATTAGATATGGATCATAATATGGGTAAACATTCCCTGATAATTTACTTATAGATACTATTGATAGGCATTCGTTATCTATACAAGTTCTTCTAGGTTCAACGGCGTAAGACTCTAGCGGGGAAGAGCCTAAGTCCTTCAAGACTTGTAAAAATCCACGACTACTTCTTTTAACGAAGTGTCTCCCAAGTGTCATGAAGTCGGCCGTCCGTCGTGCGTGGGTCCCGTCCCGTCGTCGCGTCAAAACAGCTGATTCGGGTAAACAAACGCGCACATCTTTCGAAAGTGAATCCCAATCACCTATTTTTAATTCAAATCATTCAACATCCACGCGAGCATTAATCTCGACACGCTCCTCCTTCGAGAAGATATGCGTGCATACTAAGAAAAGAAAAAAAGAAAAAAAAATCAAAACCCAAGATAAGATACTAATGACCCAAATGAAATCCGGACGGGCGTTGCAAGCGGGTCAGCCAATAGCCAAATGAAGTGAGACGGAGCTGAATTTCGATTGGCCAGCCAGCCAGCCAGCCAGAGGCTCCGTCGGGCGGCCGTCGTAACCACCTGCCTGTGACATCACGAAGGCAGCAGGACCTTCGGGCTGGGACAATGGACGACCTGCTGTCAGGAGGTAAAAGGGAGAGCTGGGGCGCCCTAATGGGGGGATTTGGGATCGGCGTGGAGTGCGTGGGATCACATTTAGGTCCTTGGGGATGTGGGGGAGGAGCGGGGAGAGGAGGAAAAAGGGGAATACCTGGGGGGAGGAGGGGGGAGGTATTAGGTGTTTTGGAAGGCCAGCTTAGCAAGTACCGTTTGGCACTAAGTCAAGGTTGTGCCAAAGTGCCAATCCGGATGGCGTTAGATATCCTACCGTTTTTTCTCGCACCAACCTGTTGGAATGAAATGATATTGTAATTATTTCAGTCTCGGGAATCTGGGACTGACTGAAGAGGGACCATAAGTCTGTCTTAACTACTCTCACTTTCCACTTTACTCTCTTTCCTCTTTTATGAAGAATTATGCCCTCTGTAATGTCCCTCTTCATCTTTTGATAGGTTTGACTCTTGGCTCATCTCACTAATTAACTAGCATTGGCTTCCAAAATTGGACCTTTTCTCATAGATACAGTGGCTGTATTCTATCCAGATTCACTTAAAAGTTTTGATGGATTCCTTGACCATATATCACCAAGAAGGTGATATATATATATAGTTTGGTGGAGGTTTGATGGCCTTTGCCACAGAACTGATAGATGTAGAGGCCATGTGTAAACCAGGGTAGACCAGTGACAGATGCGTGGAAGTTATGCAGATTTTACAAACTTTCTATCATGCCGGCACTTTCAGTACTGTAGCTGGGAATTAGACCTAGCAAATTTATATATATTTTTTATTTTTTTATTTGTTATGTGTATTATGAAGGACTTTCTTTACCTATTTTAAGCCTAACATTATAAATCTGTTACAATTAACATTCACAACAAATTTTGCCCTTAAATCTATGAGTTTGTTTTTAATTCTTAATGCCAGAGAACTACAAATTCTTCAGCTTGCCTTCCCCCACTGCAATTATCAAAGAAAAATTTTGGTCTTTGAATTCCCAAATATGATTTTTACATACCAGATATATAATACTTCAAAAGCATACCACACAGTGCAGTATGCATGAAAAAAACAACAAATTGGATGAACATGCTAACAAGACACATGAAGTAAAAAAAAAAAATTTTATCATAAAAAAGTAAGATATTATATATTGAGGTATATAAATATATATTTAGATGTATATGTAGTAAGAAAGATGATAACATATCAGGAGATTACCGCTATATATAACAGTATGGCTTGTGTGTGGTGGGGAGGCAGGGGATAGAGGAGAGGAAAGGAAAGGATATGGGGGTTGGCTGTATGAAATAATCCATGCACTCCCCTTTCCACACTCGCTTCATTCTATTCGCAAGAAAACAGAGTGGTGAGGAACACACCTATAAGATTGGCTTAGGGTGAAGAGGGACCTGCAAGAGGAAGGGGTATGAGGGCTAAACGGTAGATGTGGCCGGGGGAAACGTACAAGAAAGTACCAGGTATATTAGTCAACACTATGTGTGTCTTGTTCTCTACAAAATTGTCTCTGTATAAACATTGGTGTTTACTTGTTTAATCAATTATTTGAGTTCTATTGGTTTTCACGCCATTACTAGCATTATTATTTGCATGTATATCCATCATTGAACTTTCATTAGCAATAGTGAAAGTATGGATAGAGATTTCAAAACATCAGGGAGGCATTGGTCAGTTATTAAGTATTTTCTAAGTCAGTGAATCTCAAAATGTTGAAAAAAAAAAAAGAAATGCACATTCATGGCTCTTAGTTTTCTAGACCTCAGTCATAGAGTCCTCTGTGGGCCATTGCCCTTAACCCATTTGTCGCGGTATTAGATAAATGTTTGTGCAGTAGGATGGCTGGTTTACATGTCTGGCACGGTGCCATCCGCGTCTTTGACCGACTCTGCCTTTGCAGCAAATCATGCCATCCGCTGCCAATGTGTTAATGGGTTAATCTGAAACCTTTTTTTTTTTTTGGTATTTGAATTTACCAATTTCTGTACCATAACCTGTGGGATGCGTTTGACGTGAACATGTCGGCAGTAAAAAAAGTTGTCAAGGGTTGGTTGATGGGATTGTTCCAATGTGTTTCTTTTTTTTTTCTTTCTTTCTGGCTTTTTTTTTTATTTTTATTTATTTATTTTTTTTTTTTAACTTTTAACTTCAGATATTTTTTTAATGACAAATCATGGAAATTATCATTATAGTACTACAAAAAAAAATTTTTTTTTGTCCTTGAATAAGAATGAAATACTACCATTATACTGAATGTAAGTACTCTTTTCATAACAAGTAATGAAAGAGAGGGTACAACAGGCCTTGATATGTTGGTCTGCTTCCTTGTTCTGAAATTAAACCTGTGTTGTGCCACACATGTAGCACCAGTGCCTGACTATGGGCAAAAAAGGCAAATAAAATGCATGCCCCATATTCAACAGGATAAAAGAGTTGTAAGAATTAGCTTACCTTCTCACATTTGTTTTTCTTATTTCACTGAAACTACTGCACTTATCCCTGTTATTGTAGTAGCTCTGTTCCATTTTAATTTATTTATTTTATTTGGGAGATGCATTGTAGTAAATCCATCGTCCTTGTGAATTTTTTTTTATTGCCTATCACCAATAAGAACATAATTCATATTCACAATAAATTACATAATAGGAATAAAGTGCAATAAAATTACATG
>BOPN01001841.1:115000-132500 GCA_017312705.2 Penaeus japonicus
AAATGAAATTACTGTAGGTATTGGAACACTCCAGTGATCTTATTTCTTAGAAGGTAGTCCACTCTTGTAATGCATGCTTCCTGTTAGTGATGTACAAGCTCTAATACTTTCATATCTGTAATAATTATATTATATGATAACATGTTCATGTCATTATTCCATATGTACAACAGGAGGAAGATCAAGACCGTCCCTATGGGATAGCAGAGTTTGACTTTGAGGCTTCACAACTAGATGACTTGAGTTTCAAGGTAACTATATTTGCTGCTTGTTCTGCATCCATTCTTTGAATAATGAAAGTTACATTTTACTTTTCTATTTCATTTTGCAATCACATTTTGATAATTGCAATATAGTGTACTGGCTTCATCAGTGATTATTTATACTACATATATAATATATGTATGTATTTAAAGAATTTTCTGTTCGTTAGTCTAACTGCAGGACAGTGAGTCAGCTTTTTGTATGCATTTATCATTAAAGAGCAAATTCAGTATATCATTATTTAATTCTATGACTTTTCTAATCTTTATCATCAGGGTGGTGACTTGATACAGCTGCTCTATAGAATGAACGATGACTGGTTATTTGGCCGTTGTGGACACAAGGAAGGGATGTTCCCACAGTCTTTCATAAAGGTAGGTTCAAAGCGTTTTAATGTTTTACTGTCTAATGTGTTTTGAATTTGAATTGCCTCTGGGTAGTGCTAGTGGTTTTTGTAAAGATAAACATACCTTGTTGAATTTTATTGACTTACGAAATATGATATGCTAAGAGACAGGAATGGCTTATTTCCAATGGGACATACGACATTAACATTGTATGGAGATACCATCAAGAATGTTGTACTTAAAATTAACAAAAGAAATAATCACCTGAGTGCTGAGTGTCTCATGCTAACAAGTGATGCAAATGGGGGTTTAATGGGAAATCAGAGAGGTAATGAGCAACGTGTCCTGATCCAAGTAGTGATTATTTAACAGTTTATCAATTACTTATAGTACACTGAATATGCCTTGTATCTAGTTTGACGGAAGATTGCTAAGTGGATATTACCTGTACAGTTAGTGGGGTATATGTATAACTTTGTGAATAGTCACTTATTTATGCACACTCTGTAAACCCTCTCATCACCACACACATGCCTTCATATTTGCGCACGGTAAGTATTGCATAAAATTCGCATTTATTGTTACTCTCCTATTGGATCTCTCTTCAGATTGTAGTACCCCTTGCTGGCGAGCAAGTTAACCCAGACTCATCGGCCCCTTCGTCCATCACTAAAACCTCTTCCGTTGAGACCGGCGACACATCAAATGTTGTCACGGCCCTCTATACCTTCCAAGCTGAGACTTCGGAGGATCTTACTATTATGGTAAGTGGACTTGCAATTAGTTACATAGCATATAGTTACAGTCTATACTTGCTAGTAGAGACCTTCCTATAATGATGAAACTAGGCATCTGATAATCCACCCTCTGGGCAAAAGAGTTGGCAGTGTCCTCTGTGTCTCTTGGCGTTGTGTAACTCTTGCCCTCAGATGTTAGAGATTAGAAACAACTGCATTGTCTATGATGATAACGGAGGGGGGGAGTAAAGTTATTGGGAAAAGGAAGAATATATGTGAGAGAAAATAGAATCTTCCTTATCTCATAGAGTTGGCATAAGCCTTTTTTTAAAGCTCTAGTCTAGATAGTAAAACAGTCTTTTATTTCTTACATTAGTTAAGAAGCCATAATTTTGTTGAAGTGTTTAGACGATGAAGCAGCCTTTTATTTTGTGTCATCAGCTAAATACAGTCTGTGAAAATATGATTGGAAATTGTCTGACGGGAGTGAACCCACTTAACCCATTCCCGACGGGGGAATTCTAGCCTAGAATGTCCAAATGCCGGGGCGTTCGAATTATTAGGCCTAAATCAATTGAATAGCTGGCACAATACTGTGCCGCCCGGCAACTGGGCTTTTGAATGCGCGGTACACATGTTGTACCACCCGTCCTGTGTGGGTTAATACAAGAGAGGCATCCAGGACTTAGAATATTGTCTGTCAGAAACATAACAATGGAGGGAAGCACAGGGAAACACACGATAATGTTGAAGATCTTTTTTATAATGATTCATCAAGCATGATGAAGCATTAAGGCAAAAATTTCTGCAGCATATTTGTGTGTTTGTCTGCTCTTCTGGTTATCATTATGTTTATCAGATTTTATTGTTTTCAGTACCATTACTATTATTAGTAGTAGTACTTTTACTACTTTTTGTGTAATATTATTATAGTCTGGTGTGAGTTATAACATACAATCAATGTTTATGTTATGGCAGAAGCTCTAACCCACAACTGTAACTTTCTACCTCACTCTCATGCTCATCTGTTCCCCTTCTTTCCCCTGTATTTATTATGTGGTATGTTCACAATTTTTATTTTTATTTTTATAGAAATACTGCATTTTTGTACTCAAATGCTGAGCTAAATAGCAGGTAAAGATTCCATCACATGAGTTCAATATTTCAAATGATAATAGTTTGTCTGGGGATAAAAGGAAGGAGTCATGATGAGTATAGTAATACTCAGGTGACGACAAGTATAACCTCTACCAATATTCCATAAAAAGCCAACAAAAGTAATGTTTTCAAGTATTATGATGTAGATTTTGATTAGTAGAATCCTAAAATATCACTCGTTCTTTTTGTGTGGATCAAATTATATTAGGTAGAAGCAATTGTTTAGTGCACATCTATATCAAATTGTAAGACAATCATCCTTTAGGTGATTAAGGAAAACTGGAGTAAGATAATATTAACAATATTTAGAATAAGGATTGGAAATACTGAAATTTTAACTTGCTGACATTATAAATGTTACTCCTTTCTTGTAACTTAGTTATTGATTTTAACTACCTGGTAACAATAAGTTATTCTAGTTCAGTAGATAGATATTTTGCTGTCCAGCTCAGCTCATGCATTGTAGCGTAAGTCATTTCATAATTAATCACATCTCTTCAGTAAGTCAAGAAATGTCTCAAATCAGTTATTTGATATAATATATATATATATATATATATATATATATATATATATATATATATATATATATATATATATGTATATATGTATGTATATATGTATGTATATGTATATATATGTATATATATGTATATATATGTATATATATATATATATATATATATATATATATATATATATATATATATATATATATATATACATATATATACATATACATACATATACATACATACATACATGTATATACATGTTTATATTCTTTTCTTTTTTTTTACAGGAAGGCAGTAGTGTGCGTGTGACTGGACGAATCAGTGAAGAATGGTTGTATGGGGAGTGCGAAGGGAAGGCGGGGCAGTTTCCAGCAAATTTCATTGACCGGATACCACAAGGCCTTTTACAGATGTGACAGCACCTTTTTTAGGATATCTGAAGACTCATTTAGGGTTGATTTGTTGACACTGTAGGTTAACCTGGTAATACTCACACGTTTAAGTTCGATGATGATGAGAGGAGATACTACTGATTTGAGAACGGTCCTGGAGAGTATCCGAAGAGGAAGTTCCTACTGTTGCTCTTGTCTCGCCACGATACCTACACTTACTTTTAATTGAAGATATTTTGACCAGTGAGTAAATATTCCTGTGAGATAGTTGCCAAAGAAAGCAGTAGGGATGTAATATATATATATGTATATGATAGACAGAGATTTATTGATTTAAACTTGAACAATAAGGTTATTTAATAAATTGGCAATAATGGTTCTAAACTTACAAACTTAGGAGTATTTTAGTTCCTGTTTTGTACAAACATAGATTTTTTTTCTTTATCTTTTATTTTTTTATCATTTTCTTTTTTTTGATGATGATATTTTAGTTATTATTAGAATTGTTGAATAACATTTCATCCTGGAAAAATAGGGCATGACATGTCCTTCATGGTGGTAGGCATACTGTCAAACCTACCTCATTCCTTTATTTTAAATAACAATAATGTATTATACTTCCCAACTAATCATACCATGAGGCCATAAGCTGCTGTGATTAAATATGTAGATTGTAAATTAATGCTTCCAACAGTAGGCCTCCCAAATGCTTTTATTTATGAAGCGGATTTACATATGCAATTAGATTTGTAATAAAAAATAAAATGAAAGAGTGATGACAAAAATGAAAATAATAGTAAGCTTTTGACTGTATATTCTTCTAAAGATAAGGCAGCTTTGTTATCCCATAATATAGAAAAAGTGACACAGGAAAATAATTTACTCTGAAAGTACATAGCTTTCCAGCATCTGTGTAATTAACAGCTAATATAATGAATTTGGTTATTACGTGGTGGTCTTCATAAGTTCTGCATAAACACATGCACATGCACACGCATACACAGACACACACGCACAAGCAGACACACACACACACAAGCAGACACTCACTCGCACAAGCAGACACACATGAAAACAAACACACACACACACATGAAAACAAACACACACACACACATGAAAACAAACACACACACACACATGACAAACACACACACACACACACATGAAAACAAACACACACACACACACACACACACACACACACACACACACACACACACACACACACACACACACACACACACACACACACACACACATATATATACATATACACACACATATATATACACATACACATACATACATGCATGCATACACACGCACATGCATTCACACACACTCACTCTCACTCTCACTCTCACTCTCGCTTTCACTCCCACTCCCACTCTCACTCCCCCTCTCCCTCCCCCTCTCCCTCCCCCTCACACACACACACTCCCTCTCCCTTTCCCTTTCCCTCTCACACCTACACACTAACTCTCACTCATACATGCACACATGCACACATTCATGCACATATACACATTCTATGTTAGTGATTCAAAAGCATTTATAAAACGAAAAAAAAAATTGTAAATATATTCCTTTGCATCATGAGCTCACTGTACAGTATTCACATATGCTTATTCTATTTTACAATATGAATTATAATCACTATTGTGAAGTGATTATTGATAATATTTCGTAAAGAGGACGTTAATGTAAGTCAAGTTCAGTATTGAAACTTTGTAGTTATAGTCACACACGCATGTATATGCACTTGCCCATTCTGACACAATCTTTTGTATGATATTATTTCATGATTGCTTAAAATCATTTCATATTGCATAAAATTAAGTCAGAGGGGTAAAAAAAAGAAGCAGATTTTCAGAACTAATGATTTCTACGAAGTGAATCTTTTTTAAAATTCTGTTTATGATATTCAGGTTTAAAATACAACAGACCAAAGAAGTTGAGTTAAGCAGTTTTAAAAGGGATGCAATTATGAAAAGTAAAATTAGAGAATAAAAAACATTTGTACATAATGTGTATTCCTTTCTGTGCTAAATGCGTCTCCACAGGGTCACACTTGTACTAAACGCTCTGTGAAAATATTCGTAAAGGGAATGGGAAATTATTTCGGATTTTTACTGGTTATGACCTGGTGCCAAATTTGTTTCATGCAGATTTGTAATATATTGTACCATAAGATTCATGGCAGGGTTCATATATGAAATAAAGATAAGAAGTAACTATATTCCCTTTTGTTGTATGATTGCAACTATAGTCTTGGGAAAGATCCAAAAAGAAGTAATATTTTTAGAAACTACCAGTTAAGTTTTGCTGGACACCATATTGTCAAATAATTTACAGTGGTAGAGGATATTGATGCATTACTACACCATATTCAAAGATTAGAAATGAGAATTTGCAAGAAAAGAAATGTTTGTACAGTGTGCAAATATTATTCATTGCATATTGTTGTTCTAGAGATACATAAAAAAAACACAATACAGCACTTGCCTCTGGATTGTGAAGTGGCATTTTCCACATTTTTTATGTTTAGAATGTTTCTAAAACTCATTTTTACGATGCCATGTCATCCACTCCTGTTTCACTTGTATTTTGGAAACCGGGTAGGAGTAGACAGCACTTGAAGTATTGCTCAATCTATTATTCTCATTATAAGGAAATTATCTTATCGCTAGGATTTATTGTCCGTATATAAAATCACACAAGATGAGGTAATTCATTTAGTTTGCTGTATGTTATATTTTGTTGGTACATGATGCTTGTACAATGGTGGAAGACTTTAGGAACTCAAAATTATAATTGAAAGGTCTGCATTTTAGTAAAGCAGTCTGGTTCCTTTTGTTTAAACTTCACTGGTAATTCTTTCCTAGGTTTAGTTTTCAATGATAATAAAATTGATTATGATATATATTGCTTTATTTTCATTTCAAATTTATTAAAAAGAAAACAAAAAAATTGGTGCACTCAACTGCAGTGATTATGCAGACATAATATGCAAGTGGAAACTTAATACAAATGTTTACCGTCAGCCTTCTTTTACTTTTAAAAAATGTCTCCATATGTAGACTTGCATATGTCATCACCTGAAGAAAAATATTGTAAACCCTACATTTGATACAAAATATAGATAGAATATCATGTTCATTAAAAGGTGAAAGTGATTTATGCTATAAACTGATTAAAACATGAAAATCAACTGTCATTTATTTCTCCAACTGAGGTCATGTTACAAAGACTATATGAATCTCGGGAATAAGGTTGTGTGGGACAAGAGGAGAACGACTTCTTCCAGATTTGACAAAATTGCTTATAATACAAAGACTATATTTGTATAAAGAATCTGTGTTCATTTATATTTGATTCATGTAAGCTGTGCCCATACAGGAACAGTATTAAAAACTAGCTTCTCTTCTGTGATTTGGTAGAACAAGTTGCCATAAAATCTTCATAAATGTTTTTTGATCTAGACTGAAAAAAATCTTCTGAGCTGTAAGGCGATCATGACAATGTGGCTGTTTTATTGAAATGTGTTCTGCAATTATTTTGAATTACCATCCTTTATTTCTTTTTTTTGTATAATAATGAACAACTTTCAAACAACAAAAGATAAAAATCTTCTAAGATTATGCACCAAGAAGTACATAATCGTTAATATATATGCCATAAAAATCCTTTCTGTTATGTTCCTTATATAATGGACAAGAGATGTAGTGATACAATGTGCCTTGTATCTGCAAGAATGATATGCAGTCTGAATGAGTCGCAATTTGACTGAAATCACAAAAACCCTAACTGATCATTATCAAGTATAAGGGGATGATGTTGAAGAAGCATTGCCAAAAGAGTCAATCACTTTCAGCCATGAGTGCCTTTTGGTGAGCCACCAGGCAGGGGTCCCATCCAGGATAAAATCCAGGATTTTTGCTGCTGCACAGCAAAATTAGCAGTATCAGAGCCTTGAAATTGCATACTTTGATCCCACTGGGCTCTGATACTGGGCACCTAATCTTCAAATTCTCCTATCAAGAGGGTTTATGAACACTGGGTGACTTCAATGTCACTGCAACAAACATGTTATGACAGCAGGTCCTCCCACCTGAACCCATAAGTTATACTTATCCCATTACTTGACACCCATAATCAGTAGGCAATTATTCAGAGCCAGAGAGCAATTCTGAGGATGATGCAGTGGGTCCATACAAAATATGGTATTTACAAGGATTGTCGATAGCTGCTGTATTGGGCGGAGATTGGGAATGAATTTGAAGGGAAGTGTGAGATGTAGGACTTTATATCCTTCAAGAGTGTTGTGTCAATCAGGACATGGCTGTTCTTTGCAAGCGAGGTGGGTGTCAAGTATTTTAATTGATCTTTGAAACCTAAGATAGTCTATTACTATGAAGAATAGTGTTATTACTCCTTGCCTCACCGGCACACAGTGGTCCATGCACCGCCAAAAATTGATTGAATATGTTGCAGTAAATATTTATCGAATTGCATTCCATTTTGTTGCCATATGCTTCATAAGCGATGAATAATATATAGAAATAAAATGAAAATGTTCAGGCTTATCATAAATACCTGCAGCTTACAAAGCTAAAAAGATGATTACATTATTTGCAAAAATATATGATGAATGAAAATGAATGGAATTAAAAGTTTACTGAAATGAAAAGGCTTTAAAAACAAAATATTTACTGAACTCATCTTTCAAAATCAAACAGGGAAAGTAGACAAAAAGATTAGTGCCACCATCACTTCACCAAACAACAGCCCTTGTTTCAGAATGTGAGGACTGTGGGGAAAGAGTAAATCATTGAAGAGTACAAAGAGGGAAAAAAGGACAGAAGAGGATAGTGGAGAAGGCAAAAAAGAGCTACATCTAATGAATTTCATGAAAGCTATTTGAAGAAGCACTGGAGAAGGGTGATCAGGATAAAAATCAAGGAGAGACAGGAAATTCCTTTGGACATAGTATGCAAATTGAGAATGGCATATTTGATTAGGGAAGAGCTGCACTTCAGCAGAGGTAGAAGCAACAGAAAGCAGGATGGTAGGAGCACTGAAGGAAATGAAGAAAGGAGAATCGGTGTGATTTGATGACATATCAACTGAGTCACTTATTCTTGATGCCTGGTATCAGGAGCAGAAGTATCCTGTTACTATCTAGGACTATGGGCTTGTTGGAAATTACTGAATTGTCAGACTGATACTAGCGATGAAGTTTGGGGAAGATTATTGACAAACGCTTCAGTCCATCTATTTTGGATTTCATGGTAGGCAGAAGTACAACAGATACCATTTTTGTATTCCAACAGGTGATAGAGAAATTGCATGAGGACCAGGAGAGCCTGCATTGCATCTTTATTATCTTGAAGGAAGCATTGACCTGAGTACTGTGGATGGTGTTTTGAAATTAACATCTAGTAGAGGTGTGAGAGAGAAATACAGTGTGGGACTCTAGAAAGACTCGGTATTCAGCCCTTTCATTATGGAATGCCTGATTGCCGGGAACGGTTAAAGCATCGTGAACAATGGTGATTAAGGACGCCGTGTGCTTTGCAGTAGACAGAGGGAATAAAAGGAAAGAAATTTGGAGGACTGGAGAGGTGTGCTCGAAAAATGAAGATGAGCAGGCAGAAGACACAACACAGTGATAAAAGGTAACTGAATGCAAGCATCTAGATCATTGGTATAGAAGGATAGAGGTATGGAGGGGGAAATGAAGTAGATAATAGAGGAGGGTCATAGGAAAGTGAAAGTGCTGTAGTGAATAGAGATGGTGATTGTAAGTGAGAAACAGAAGTAGAAGAAGACAGCTGAGATGGGACATTTCTTTAGGAATTTACTTGGTTTTCATCTGTAATTAGTACTTTTTTATTTTTTATATTCGTTGGAATTTTCACATTTGAAAATATCTACTAGCTTAGTTTGTATATCTTTCCCAACCTTTTTTAATTAATTTGAATAAATGATTAAATGATTGGGGATGATTGGTATTGGTCTTTTTTGTAGATTACATATAGTATTATCTGTGCCACTCCTAATTGGTTCATAAGCTTTGATAATGAGCAACATTCTACAAACCATCTGGATAATGTCCCTTTTGTAATGATTCACACTTGGAATTGGATTTTAATTACTGAATATTTCCCATTTATTTGAATGAATAAGTCTATGAAAACTCTGAATACATGAGTAGCAGCCATAGCTATGGGGGCACTACTCAAGAAATCCATCTATTATTCTTTGTTAATTTTTTTTGCCCTGATATTCAGATTTTATGTGATTGAATAGTGGAGGCATTGTGAATCTGTTCTATAACAATGTTCTTCAGTATTACCCAAATTTGAAGTTCATTTATTTACAGTTATTAGGAGAAGTACCTTATTCGAAGATATGTTCATCAGTTTTCATCTTCCATTTACTTGTAAGTTTAAATTAGCTCTGTTATTATTCAGAATTCATCACAAGCAAGTCTGTTAGTTTGAGATTACATAAATATCTACTTTGGAATTAATGTTGGGCTTAAAACACCTCACCTCAGAAAAAGGAATCTTAATGATATAACAGTTTTCAAAATAATATATTTGACCAAAATATAGTATGCAGATTCTGCTCCTTACAAACATCATCATCATCATCATAAAAAAAAAGGGAGATATTCTTTTACATAATAAATCACTCTTTTAAATCACTAACATTATCATCCGTATTCTGTTGTATGCGATGAAGTATGCAACTGTCTGACAATGCATACTCGTAAAAAATCTAAAAAAATGTTTCCGTAACTATTTGGTGATATTAATTCTGTTTACACTCCAGATGCCAGTTTACATTTGAGGACGTTTTCATTTTGCTAGCATGAATTGCGTTGAAAGTGTGTAAAACACTGAAAGTGGTGGCATGGGTTCTCTTGTATGGAAGTGGCTGATGTAATAAGAAATTACGTATAAATGGAGGAAAATAATATAAAGAGATATTTGTTCCTTTCTGGTATAAAGCCTTCCCATTTCAATCATAATAATGTGGCATGGGCTCTCTCGTACGGAAGTGGCTGATGTAATAAGAAATTACGTATAAATGGAGGAAAATAATATAAAGAGATATTTGTTCCTTTCTAGTATAAAGCCTTCCCATTTCAATCATAATAATGTGGCATGGGCTCTCTCGTACGGAAGTGGCTGATGTAATAAGAAATTACGTATAAATGGAGGAAAAAAAAATATAAAGAGATATTTGTTCCTTTCTAGTATAAAGCCTTCCCATTTTAGGCATAATAATGTGTTTTTATACATAACATAGAGTTAGAATTACAGAGACGGAGTCTGCCACGTCCACCGTGTGAAGCTGGACAGTTGTTCCTTGACTCCAGTCCCTCCTACCAGTCCTGGCCCCCTCCTTGCAGTCCACTTTCTGCCCCAACCTATGCAACGGCAGCGGAGTGTAACACCTCTAAACTTAAAAAGCGGAAACCATTAATCTGCATCCAATTCATCGTCCTCGTCGTCATAATAATCCGAATGAGCGGGTAAATAACAGTTATCCTCTTCATCCGAGTCTAATAGGTGCTTTGCAATGTTCACATCCCTGTATTTTAATGATGATGCGGTGGGAGGTAAACCGATTTCTATTTTTTCATTTTTCATTCTTGTGAGAACTTCTGTGGTCTTTTTCAGCTCTCTTTCCTGAAAGAAAGGGAATGAAAAAAAAAAAAATTAATATCTCCTCTATAAAAAAAGAACATAAATAAAAATTAAATGCAATAACTCTGATAAATGACTACCCCTCAAGTATTTTTAGGGTCACATTACAACTGAAAATGTCAAGGAATTTCAAAACGCATTTTTACTTATAGTCGCCAAAGCAACTAAGATCACTTGCCTTTGTTTTGGAGAGGTAGTCGCGTTCTAGGGTTATGGACTCTTGGAGCGATATCAGCTGGGCTTCGCGATCGGATTTTGGTCTGTGACTGTCTATTATATCTTGGATGTCAGGAAGAGGTTGGGGGTGTTCAAGTCGTCTGAAAAAGAGACCAAGGGATGCATAAACAAGTAATAAAGAGTAAAATATCCTTCAAAATGAAAGGTTTATTTTCCTGATTTGTTACGTTATTTATACTAATATAGAATTTAAATATTGAGGTAATGTATGTTCAGTTATCTAATTTTCATTAATGTATTTAGTTTTATCTCATCACAAGTCTTAGCATTAGAGTAAAAAAGGCATATGGTTTTATACAATATGTAATATTTACTGGAAAAAAATCAATCATACCTAAACGGTTTAAAAGGCTCTCTGACTTCGCCGTTCCTTAGACGTCTTAACTCTAGCATTTGAATCCGTTTTGTGCCAAAATCAAGTGAGGAATGGTTAGGGCCTTCAGTACGAACGGCCGTCGATTCATTTTCTAGTTGTTCTCTGTGTGCAGGGCTTTCAGCTTCTCCCTCATCAGTTCTTTTTAGTTCATCGCTTGCAGACTGCTGTGCATCTCTTAGTTCCATCTGTTCCAGTTCACGGATTATAGCATCCGCTGGGTCTTCCTCGTCAGACCTGGGTGTTTATATTACATCTTTCATTAAAATAAAGCAAGAGAATAGAGAAGTGAGAGGCAGGGGGGGAATGAGAAGGGGAGGGGTAAGGTGGAGTGGGAGAAGAAAAGAGATGAGACAGAAGATGTATATATGTAAATATGTGTGTGTATGTGTGTTTGCCTGTGTACTCATTTCCAGCATTCCTCTTTTCTTTATTTTCATTAAATTATAATTATATGCATAATACAATCAGACATAACAGACCAACTTACCAGGACTTCCTGTGATGTCTCTCCTTGATAATAGAGGAGTGCTGAGCCATGAGCTCCAGAGGGTCTAATCTTTCATCATCACTATCCATGTCATCACGTGTCTCCCGTCTGCAGATTCTATTTCTCTCTTTGGTCTGCTTTCTGCTTTTGTTGGTGCCTCTCCATTCTGAAAAAAAATAACAGAGTGAAATAACCCTTCCAAAAATATAATAGCTGTAATAATGAAAAAAGAAATGTACAATTGTTACATTAGATTATTATGCAGTAAAGCCTATTAGTAAGCAAGTTACACATACCTAGTGCCTGAACATCAACATGAAGGTCTCTAGCTTTCAAATTCCTCTCCCTTTCTCTCACTTCCTCAAGAGCCTCAGCCACTTCCTGTCGTTTCTTTCTAATGCGTTCACCTTTGTCCGGAAGCTTTAACAGCAGCGTTCTGGAGAATTCCATTTACTTTACATAACTTTTGAATATAAGGAATCACATCAATACTATTACAATATTTTATATCATTGTATCATTTCTATATATTAACTGGACTATTTCACAACTGTGTGGCATGGATCTGTAACAGATGTGGCTTGCTTACAGCCTTCTGATCTGTCCCACTACCACTAATACACTACACCTTGATTACTTACCTTCTCCACCTACAACCCATACACACACTGGTAGAACCATTAAACAGTTATTATACATGTAAGTAATCACAACCTATTCAAACTCATCCATCTCCCATTATCATGGACTCCATCAGACATCAATGCAATACTTGACCAATTGGTCACAGTTTTTATAAAATATGCATACAGTCATGTGGCGAGTTTATGTTGTATGGCAAGGTGCCATCCGCGTTTACGACCGATGCTGCCTTAACAGCAAATCATGCCATCTGTTATCAGTGGGATAATTTGTTTTCCATTCCACTGTCATCCTCTTCTCGTCACTAACATATCACAAATTCCTTTACTTTATAAACAAAGTCCGGTGAACTAACTCTGCTGATATGATGGTGTTCTTTTCCCTATCAATCCAGAGCTAAAATGAACAAAAATGTTTAAAAATCATCTTGAAAACTATTCCATTTCCCATAGTGAGAGAATGTCATGAGGCATAAAATCACAAATCTAACAGCAGGATTTTCCCTTAAATAATGAAGACACCTAATTCATACTCAATCATAATATGTCTGAACCCTTCCCAAAATGAGGCTACTTATGAAGGTGTTTCTTATGAAAAGGTTAGCATTGCAAACACCAACTATATTGGTCCTGATGGTGTTTGCTGTTAACCCATTCACGACAGGATGTATTTTCGCCTAGTCTCTATAACGCCGGGAAGATAACAAACACGCAATGCTTCGTGCCAGGGTGTTTTATCGCTGCATGATGCCGCGCTGATCTTCTCAGAGCATTTGTCACCCACGCTATTCTTATGGTTTTCATGGATGTGTCTATGAAGTAAAGGCACGTAAAAATATTGCCATGTTCTGAGGAGTTATTTTAATTGAAAAACATGTTACAGTAATGCCTTTTTAGTTTCATTTGATTGAACTCTGCCTATATTCTTCACTTTTATGTGAAAATACCAAAGGAAAGTGGAAGCAATCTCTTAGTGGGGCATCAAATAAACGTGTTTTATACTTTTTTTTTTTTTTTTAACCAAAAACAAACGAAGGACAATATGAATAATCATACACGTACATATGATTATGTACATGTACCTTGTGACGTGACATGACGTGATATCACGGGTAATCAACAAATTAGAAGTAGCATTGCATTAGTAATTCTTTACTTTATTTTATTCCTTGGCCAAACACACTTGATTTTATAATAGTTTTTCGACTCAGATCCTTTTATTTAACCGATCAAAAAATAGAAATTACCATGATGTCATCAATATCATGTAGTTTTCTGTGACATCATTTTTTTAACATTATATCTCATTTTAACCCATTGGAGCCGGTTGACATGATAGCACGTATTGTGGTTTTCGTGTCAGACGCCCGGGACGAGCTATGAGGGGAAGCCGCGCGCTCGGGTAGAGCTCGCGGCTTGTGCGTCCGATAATCTCGAGGTGTTAGGCTTATGTGTTTGAGAACCCCGGTATTGCGACCACGCAAAGCCGGAACGGCCCCGGCGTGAATGGGTTAAGACACTCAAACATCTAAACTAAAGTAACAGAGTCTAAAAACTGAAAGCTGAAAGGATGATTTGAGATTAGTACAGTAATTTTGGCAAATGATAATCATTGTTGGTACAGCATGCATTATAATGCAATTGTGATGATAAAATGTTCTTTAGATTAATATTCTGTAACTGAAATGTTGAACTTTATCATGGTGTGGTGGAAAAGGTTTAAAAGGAATTAGCAGAAGCTTGCAAGTTATATCCAGTGTCAAGATATGGTGCAAATGCATTTGAAGTGAATACTCTAGGTTCCCTGACATACCATTAATTCATTGACAGCGAATGGCATCATTTGCTGCAAAGTTGATTATAGACATGGATGGTACTGTGCCAGGCAATGTATACCCGCCATCTGTATATGCGACCAATGAGTTAAAGCAGGAGCCAGCCTAATTAAAATCTTTGAAAATATATATATAGGGGAGGTTTGTTAGCCCTGCATAGGAACATCATGTGACAGGTACAGTAGTCACTTTATGCGGATCCATTCAGGAAAAATTACCATCAAAAAGTTCTTCTACAGAGAACCCTTAAGCTCTTGACATCCACTTACTTCTGGTTGAGCGATTCATCTAGCCTCCTGAGAACATCCTCCAGCTCAATGATCGTCTTCTTCCTCAAGTCCCCAAGATAACCCTGCTTCAACTTAGGATCCTTTATCGTGACATCATCTCCCCTCTCGGACAGGTGCTTCCAGCGTCTGGCCACCTTCTTGTAGATGGGAAGACTATCACTCGCCGTCGCTTCGCCCAAAGCCCCCGTCACGTTCTCGCCTCGGAAGATGATGTGCTCACTTTCCTCCATCAATTTCCCGGCGAGACGCTCGAACTCTTCGATGTCAGACATCGTGTGTGGCTGTCACTGTCACTGCTGTCTTGTGTGGCTGTCACTGTCACCACTGTCTTGGTGTGGAGAGAAAGGCTCTTCTTCTTAGCCTCCTGCGGTGCCTTCCTCGGAGTGCTGTGGCGGTGGCACAACGTTTGGGTTTGTTTACGTTCTGGAAAGGGAGGAGAACAAGTGACGAGCGAGATGCGCATCAGAGCGAGGATTCTTTTCATTGGGTTGTTTGTGTGATGAATGTTGATTAACGTATGTATTTGATTGATTAAATTCATATATGGTGTGCCGGAGAGTTTGTATATATTGGGGAGAACATACTGTCGTTCCGTTTTATGTAATCGTGGATGTTATGTAGAACACGAGGTTGAACCGACAGAATGAAAGAATACGAATGAATTAGAAATAACATTAGTAAAAAAACATCGTATTCTCTACAGAGAGCGGTAGAGAATAGGAGAGGAGCCTCAGCCGAGGACCAAAACCGCCATCTACATTTGTGAAGTTGAATCATTCCCCCGGAGAGACTTGCAAGATTCCGCCGGGAGGAACGTGCCTCGTTTCCCTCTCCCTCTCTCGACTCCTTTACGGATTATGGCGGCGTTTAGCACTAGAGTCTCTCGTTGTCTGAGCTGTAAGTATTAGGGCATTCCGCCCACCTCCCTCGGAACGATAGAAATTAAGTTATACAAAACAGTTGTATCCATGATCGCTTTCGGGTATTGGTTAGTTGTCCATAGCAGAATAAGGCTAATCTTTTTTTTGTTTCATTTTTTTTTGCTACAAGTTGGCAGATGAGAGAAGCTGATTGGATGTTGCTAAGCACAGAGGCCCTATTCATGCCCCCAAACTCCCGACAGCTATGCTAATTGTAGACATAACTCCCTGGGTAGAGCACGGAGATGGAAGTTCCTCTAATTCTGTTGTTAATGGTATCATTGGTGGCGAGATCACAAGCGGGATCACCTATACCCGGAGAGAGAGGCCTAAGAATTCACATCGAGTTTGTAGACGGCGCGTTTAGCCCAGATATAAGAGAGGAGATCAGACATGCTGTGCGGTACATGTCTCAAGTGGTGAGGTTGAAGTACGACGATGTCGGGCCTGTGTTTCGCCTCCCAAGGGACGTCGGGGCTTGTGTCTCCCTGTACGCCGAGGGCCCCAATGTTGGGAAGTGTGCTGGGGTGTCTGCAAGGTACTCTGGGGACTATTGTGGAAAGGCTCTCATCCCCGAGGCTCATCTGGAGGGACTGAAGGTCTTCAGCAGGGATGACCCAGCCTGTAATTCTAACTCCTTACCAAAAGGAAAGGGTTTCAGGGATGGCACAAACTTTGTGCTCTTTGTTACGTCCAGTTCGGATAGTTTTTGTAGCTATTCCCATGCACTCGCCTCTACTTGCCGTTATAGCACGGCATTGGTTGGGGGCGAAAGGAGTGGGCGGCCTTTGGCAGGAACGGTAAAGCTATGCAAAGACCGCATGTATGAACTGACACCCCTGTTACTGAAGCGAATAATGATCCACGAGGTTATACACCTTTTGGGTTTCAATTACAGAAGTATAATGGAATTCATAGAGTGTGACAGAGAAGCAGACCTACTACATCCTTCGCCCCTTAGTGGTGGGGACGAAAATTTTCTGTGTTGGAAACGGAGGGATGTGCTAAAAGTCATAGGAGAGAAGGAGATTATTGTCCAGTCACCACAATTAACGGCAGCTGCATCAAGACTCCAAGAATACCTAAATCAGACAATAAATTGTAGTTCATACAACAGAACTTTCAGCACAGAAGAGTCTTTTGAACATATTTTTGTAGATGAGCAAGAAAACTATTTGTATGATAATGATACATTCGAGGAGGACGGCAGCAATCCACTCGTCCGTTCTGGAGGAATAGCTTTGGCCTCCACGAGAACAGGAATACACTGGCCGTTGGAGCTCTTCTCGGGCATGTTTTCCATCATGACGCCTGGTAGCATAGAGTCTAAAACTCTAGTTCTAGACCCATTGACTATAGCAGTCTTGGAAACAAGCGGATGGTACAGAATCGACAAAATTGCACTAAGTTGTATAAATTGTTTTCTGAATGATATGATAACATTTCCAAAGTGCATTTATATGGAGAATCTAAAAAATAAAAGCATGGAAACAGTTGACTCCGAGTTAGTTAAAGATTGCTTCAGTGACAATGAAAGTTCTAAATCAGAAGAAAAAGACGTGATATTGCAAGATTTA
>BOPN01001841.1:142500-147500 GCA_017312705.2 Penaeus japonicus
ACTGCGATTTGTTTAAAAATGCCATTTTAAAGGGAAAGGAAAAGAGAAAGGAGTTATTTGAATCGTAAATATTGAGGCAATTCTTTAAGTTATTATGTTAGGAGTTCCCAGGACATGCATCATGTAAATCAGCAACATATAAAACTATGAAGACTTGTGTTGAAAGTTGGAAGGTAGTGGTTTTTAATTACAATGTAAAAAAAAAGTTTTGTAATTTTTCCTGTACATATTGATTCCTTTTTTTTTGTGTATAAAAAGAGTTTACTGCATAAAAGAATGTTAAGAATAATGTCCTTTGAAAGTTTTTCTGTACATACTGTTTTCTTTCTAAAAAAAGTTTCTGCATAAAAGAGTTAAAAAATACTGTGTTTTAATTCAACAATAATTTACCTTCAGATTTTGGTAGTTAACCCACACAGGACGGGTGGTACAGCATGTGTACCGCGCATTCAAAAGCCCAGTTGCCGGGCGGCACAGTATTGTGCCAGCCATTCAATTGATTTAGGCCTAATAATTCGAACGCCCCGGCATTTGGACATTCAAGGCTAGAATTCCCCCATCGGGGATGGGTTAATAGATTCCATAGTTATGATTATTCTTGTCTAATAATAATTTTTAATTATCTGCTGCATCAACTGGTATGATTGTTAGGGACCTTTTCTAATGATATGATGAAGATACTTGGTAAATTAGTAACACAAAAAAGAACAGTCCTCATTTAAAATTATTTCCTTTTGATAAATTTTGAATTTTAACATCTTTTTAATGTTTAACCCTTTTGAGACAGGCCATATGTTCAGCCTAGTCTGGGCATCTTCAGGTATGTTTTCTATTATTTTCTAGACTTATGATATGATATACTAGAGTATATGAGATATTAGCAAAGTAATACTAATTATCAATAGGTATGATACATTAGTTACACAACTGAAGGAATAAGTAGCTCGTATGTTGGAGAAAAAGAGAAAATAAATTGGAAAGTGATCTGAGCTTATGAAAAATGCCCTTAGCAGAAGCGTCAATATGCTCAATACTGTAATTATATCAATAGAATGATGGAAGAATTTCAAAGAGGAGTCTTCATGGGGAATGAGATATCATTAAACAGGATTCCTCTATGGCTAAGGGTAAAAGACGAAGATCAAACAGCTATACATTTTCTGAATATTCCTATTTGATGTTATAAGATAAAAATAAAAATCTTTTAGTATACAAGTAAAACCCACATATTAGTCCAGAAGACCAGGAAACAGATGCAAGATACTATCTAATGAGCTGAAGATGGAGGGGATATAGTGCCTTTATATCTATAGTATAACCTGTTCACAAGTTTACATAATTTTTTGCTCATCAGAAAACAGTAAAATGTTCATGAAATGTGACTAGTCTATAACAGCCTCCATTTGACAATTTACCGCTGCCATGAAAAATGGTTAGATACCTAATGAGGAATTTACACACCCCACGTCAGAAAATAAAATGTAGAACTAAATGGCTGTAAGAAGAAAAAATGGGAGACAAAAATGTTTTCTATATACAAATAAGTAAGAGGAGAGGATAACCATAGATGTTGGTTAGAAAAATAAACACTCGATGTTAAGGGTATAAGCAATGGGTGAAAAAAATGGGGTCTGTGCACCCACAAAAATCAGGCTACTTCAACTTACCCAGCTAGCTCTATACCATATTTTCTTTGCTTGGGCAATGTGCGAGTAATCATCCAGGGGGTATACTATAGGTCCTCAAGTTCATTGTAATTTCTTTCACAAGTGGGTTACTGAAGTCTAAAAATTGAGGCAGCTTTAAACATGGAGGGAGGGGGCACAGGGACCAACTACTAGAGGAGGTGGTGGTAAGAATTTTGCTCATCACTGTTCTACACCAGAGATGTTAATATAAACCCACATTAGAAGCAATGATCTCAGTCTGTTAATAAACTAATGATCCAGAATTATCTTTGCCCTTGAAATTTTGAATTCGTTTCACCATTTTCGGTAACATAGCTTAAAAGACTATGAAAATACCATAGTTCCCATACTTTAAATTTTGGTTTATTTTGGACCATCTGCTGCATTGGGTTTAATAATGGACCCCAAAAAAATCAGGAAGAACAGAAAAAAAAGGAACCATAAAATTCATCAGGTTTTTCTTTTTTAATTTCAATTTCCACCATTATCTAATTCTTCATTCTTACTCCTTTTCTCATATGCAGGAAGGCCTTTTCAGTTATTTTCTTAAAAAAAAGAAAAAAGGTTAAGATATCCAATACTCAAGACATAAATGAAATGTTTATTCCCAACAGGGTTCACATAATTTATGCAGTTGAAGTTATTTACATTCATATACATTATCTAAGCCAGGATAAAATCAGACTTCACAATTTGGTCCATTCTCTATTGAGGACATCAGAGTGATACTAGACTTCTTGCTTGCCACATGGCAGTGATCTTTGTAAATGGTTTCCTTCTGTGCTTTAACAGACACAAACAATACCCTTAAATTAAAGATGCTCATATGAAGGGATCTTATTTACTTCAGTTTCTGGAATAAACTAGATGCCATCTGAAATAGTAAAAAAAGATGAATGTTAATATTTGATTAGTTACAAAAATTCCATGACAATGAAATGTGTAAAAATTTTATGTCTCCAATCTAAAATATAGTCACATATGGTCAGAATGATCCATATAGATTGAATAGGTTTATGACCTAAAAAACAAGAAAATACTTTTTCCAAATACTTTAAGAAGAATAGTACTTACGCAATGGTCAATACAATGTAGAAGGTCGAACAGTTCTTCAGAGCACGTCTCTTCTGTCTTTGATCTTGAACTTACTCGATCATTACAACTAGAGTAGGCTTCCCCGAGTTCTGCACAATGTTTGGTATTCGTACAGGCTTCCTTGATACCATCCATTGGGTCCTAGAAAAAAAAAAAAAAAAAAAAGAATGAATGAATGAATTGGGCGTCAATCCGAGAAGCATGCGACTTGTACATGTATTTCATTAACTTACAAAAGAAAATAACAAAATTACAGTAACAAAGTCTTATTCAACTTACCACCAAGTCTTCCTCCTCTTCTTCCTCCTCCTCCTCCTGGAAAGATTGAAACATATCATGAGAAACCTATGCACAACAAACAAGTCATGTGGGGTTGGCTTCAGATAAAACCACAAGCCACTGTACTAAGACGACAAAACACGTCATCACCTTAATGATAAAACAAAGAAAACTTAAATAGTAACTTTTACTCAATTTGCTATGAACATTTCTGCATGAGGTTTTTTAAAGCAATGAAGATTTTTTACCTCTCAAATATTGATTTTTTAATACTATTGTATTTGTAGTAACAGTAATGAAATAGTATATCCTGATAAAAAAACAAACAAACTTATTACTCTGTTGTAATTGTGATTAAATATTTTAAGGAATATAAATATAAGTCTCATCAAAGTCAATACCCTGTGTGCGTGTGGGAAAGGTCAGGGAGAGGGAGAGGGAGAGAGAGCCAGGGGGAGGGAGAGGGAGAGGGAGAGAGAGCCAGGGAGAGGGAGAGAGGGGAAGGGTGAGAGACAGCGAGGGAGGGAAGGAAAAGAGATCATGTAGCAGGTACACAACAGGTTATCGACATTCTTGACAATGTAGTATGGGACAGATAAATGTTCTAATTGCAGAAAATCAATTATTAATCTAATAAAATTATAAATGAAAGGCAGGTCCCTACTGACTGTTGTAAATCAGAAAAAACAAAAATGCCAATCTTCAATTAGAAAGAAATCACTGCACCCTTAATACATGACAAGAAATAAAATTAATATACCATCTATTCCTTCACCATGTCCTAATAATGGATCACTGTCATTCTAACAAATATTCAAGACAACTAGTGAATCTGGTACTAATAGAATGGACACGTTACTATCTCCTAATTGAAGTTAAAGTATGCGCTGACCAACAACAGTGATAATACCGATAGATCGACCAAGTTCAATACCTACCTACCTGCCTACCTCTGACCTATGCATTTTGACAAAAAGGATAACGAACCTCTACCATGTATTCTGGCAGGATAAAGCATGAACTAGGGAGGTCTAAATAATACACTATATATATATATATATATATATACACACACAGTTATGATCACAGCAATAGAAGGATGGTTTTAGTGTTAAGTTTTAATTTTTTTTTCTACTTCTCAAAAAACTGTAACAGCGACGTCTCATAACGAAATTGTATTACAGTTATAAATATATTGGTTCCACATACTGCTGACCCATATATTGTTTTTTCTTTAGCGATATATTGCAAACTGTAAATAAACTATATAGTCTGAATAAAGCAATGCTATGGCCTCCTCACTGTGCACACCAGCAAACATTTCTCATGTATTTTCAGCAGGACAGAACACTGATGATAACCAACCCGTGTCGTGAAGTCGGTAAATTACATCTTTCCTGAATATACATGTTTGTGGTTTACTTCCCTTTACCAGAGTGTGAAATGTTTTGGTTGTGGCAAAACTGAACACATAATATTTTTTATTGTTAGCCTTCCCATTACTTTCTGCAGAATATTTTTTGTACAGTTTAATTTGATGACAATGACGAATTCACGGAAAATAGTATACATGTATAATCAGCAAGTCGATGAATTCCAAGATACTTTTCTTATATGATATTACATATGCAAACTGAAATAAGTTAATAGATATAGAAATACAATATTCGACGCAGCTCCTTTGACCTCTATCCTTCACAGATAAACAATAAAATTAATATTTTTTGTTTTACCTTATATGCACTTGCAGGAAAGAGCACCCTATTATAAAAAATAAATAAATAAATAAAATAAAATTCAGTCATATCGGCAGCAACCAATGAACACCATTAAATCAACAGTCCAACCACAAGCAAAGACATTTACATGTTGCTTGCGGCTTCACAAAACTCAACTTTCAGGTCATTTAGACTTTGGTTGTCGTATCGCAAAGATGTA